>PVJO010010690.1:0-63064 GCA_004026905.1 Hystrix cristata | reverse complement strand
TCACCTTCCGTGTGCTAAGTAAGCATATACTCTCAGCCAAGGATTCAGAGTCCGGAATTCTCCCATCTAAATCTGCTTCAGCTCTTCTGATGGGTGGCTTAGCGTGGGGGCAAGCCATCCTTCTTAAGCCTATTTTCTCATCCACGAAGCAGGAATGATAATATTGACCTACTTTCCCGGGTTGTTGCAGGATTCATTAATTGATGGTTGTAAAGAACACTGGAATCCTCCCGCCCCTTTGTTTCTAATCCTGTTTTCCCTGCAACACTCCTGCCACTTGTCAAGTAATTTGGATTGGCATGTGGAAGGGAGCAGATGAAGGATGGGGTACAAACATGACTTGTTTGGCATATAAAGAGACAGTAAGCCTGAGCCAATAAGGAGGGAAGGTAGTTAGCAGTTAGCAACTGTTGTTACGGTTTCTGTGGAGCCTCACTGCTGTGGGTCTAGCAAGCAGGGATCACAAAAGCACAGATGCCCAGATCCTAATTGCTTCCCCTAGTTGTCATCGTCGTAAATAAATAAATTAGTAGCCTGGTCCTTGACATTGATGGTATGAATGGCTCACCCTGAGCAGCTGCTACAGAGTGTCTCTGATATTAACCACACACTCCCTTCAGTGGCATTGACCTTAAGGCAAAAATGCCCCGCTCTCCTTTCTGCAAGTGAGGAGCAGTCAGCCTATGGAGGATGGATGTGCAGTGGAGGGAAGGAGATGCTCTGATTCCTACCATGATAACAATCACATTTTATATCACGTTAAAGTTTATGACATTTTTACATTTTTGATCTCCTTGGGGCCTCAGCAATGTTGTGAGGTAGGCAAAAATGATTATCTCCACTTGTGATAGAAAAACCTAAATTCAGGGAGATTGTTGGATCTAAGATTATGTACCTGGAAAATGAAATCTTTCACCTGGCACACCTACCACTCTCTGTATTGATATAATTTTCTTTCCTTTTTTTTTTTTTTGAGTCAAGGTCTCACTATGTAGTCTGGATGAGCCTTGAACTTACTATGTAGCTCAGGCTGGCCTTGAACTTGTGTCCTCCTGTGCCTCAGTTTTCCCCTTCCCCAACACTGGGTTTACAGGTGTGCATCACTGCATGAGGCTTCATTTTCCTTCTTTAAATAATAAATAATTGTCTCTGGTTCTCCCTTTGATAGTGAAGTAAATTGACTCAGAAATGCTAAAATACGTACATCCATCCTTAATGAAATGCTCACTACAGGCTGCATACTGTTCTAAAAGCTTTACAGGCAGAATATCACCAAATCCTCCCTTAACTCTACTAGGGAGTTATCTTTGTTCTGCTTTAGAGGTGAAACAAACTGAGGTTCAGAGAGGATAGTAACTCACCAAGAACACACAATCTGGGCATTCAGTATCAATTCTATACTGCCAGCTTTAAAAATTTCTCCCAGCTGACGGCTCAGTGACACTCCCACCCTGGCAGAGGACAGCTAGTTCATGGAAGCAAGGGGAGCTGCCTCTGGCCTCTGGAATCCTGGATCGTGCCTTTGGTTTACCTCTCAGACATGAGCTCATTTCTGTCATTTCAAGGGGAGAGCTGTGAACCAGCAGGTGGAAGTCATCGGGGATTTTGGTGCAACAGCAGTGGAACGTTTCCTGAGTGCATGATAAATGTGCCCAGTTTGGGCTCCTGGGTCTGCTGCGTCTGAAGTGTCCCCTTCCATTGCCTCCTATTTCTTGAATTCTCTTCCATTTCTACCTTGGCTGGGTGGGTAGTTCCAAGAGCTCGTGTCTCCTGATTTCTTCTCTTGCTGCCAGGGATGTCCAGGGAGCCCAACAGGTGGAGAGTGCTCCTTCATCCTTCCTGGGGGCATCTGTGGGCTCCTGAGCCTGCTGTTCACAGAGGCAACCCTGTAATGAATCCTTATTTTGCCTTTTTCTCTTTCTCTGTGTCACACTCCTCTGCTCCCTGGAATCTCCTTCAAAATAAATTACCTGCATACAAGTTCTTATCTCAGGTTATGCTTTTACAGGGAACTCAAACTAAGAAATCATATTTTCTTTCTAATCACCTTTAGACGGTCACTCACATGTCTACCTTCTAAACTTGGGGAAGAATTGTGTGGTAATTAGGACCTGGATTTAAACTCTGGCTCCTGTTTGACCTTGGGCAAGTTGCATAATTTCTCTGAGCCTCAATTTATTATTTTAAAGGGGAATTGAAGCAACATTTTCCTCAAAGTGTAAATGTTTTGAGGCATATTAAGTGCACGATTATATGGCAGGCAGTAAGCACCTGAGAATTACCTGTTGTTGGTCCAGTTCCTGTGTACTGTAGTGCTTTCAAATCCAGGTTTTAGAGCAGGACGGATTTGTCCACACATGAACTCCTTTACTTCATGTGTGACTTCTGGCAAGATTCTTGACTTCATGAAGTTTGCTTTCCTTATCTGTACAAAGGGGCTAATGCGTCTGGCTGGGTCATCAGGTATGAGAAGTAATAACTGTGTACATACCTAATACATAAGCTGGTGTAAATAAATCCCAGGTGCGTAGTGAAAGATAGCTGGTTACAAAACCATGACTGGTTCTCATTTGGACTGACTGGCTTCCTCCTCTGCAGCCTTTTCAGTTTCCTTCCGCGTCTTGAGTGGGCTGGTTGTGTCCTCCCATCTTTCCCCGTGATTAGCAGCTTGTAAAGGTGAAGGGTTACAGCCCTTCTTCCTTCAGCCAACCGATGACAGCTGGGCTGCTCAGGCCAGGTGACGAAAGACACATAGAGCCGGGAGTGAGAGGAGGCCATCTAGTCCAGGTCTCCGATGAACAAGGAAACGCGGCAGCTGAGCCCAGCAGAGCTGCTTCGCTTGGCCGGTTTCCTGGCTGGGGGAGGTTCTTGCTGAAAGCTTTCTCGGAGAGGGTGACAGATTTGAGTTGCGGAAGAGGGAATCTGTTCACCAGGTGTGGGGACAGTCCGATGCCCTTTCCAGAAGGCACCCAAGGCTTTCAGAAGTGGGGTGTCAGCCTGCTCCCGGCCTTCCCTGAAGGAGAGCTCAGGTTACCCCGAGGAGTAGGAGGGCAGCCCTTGTAAAACCCTGGCTGTGAGTGTGTGGAGGCGGAGGAGAGAGGAGACTCCCTTTCTCTCCTTGTTGTCCAGCGTTACTGTTCCCTCAATCTCAAACCCAGTAAGGCTGCATGCGCCCCGGGAGAAGGCACTTGGGAGGTAGCTGGGGAAGGCTGCGGGAGCACGGGGAGGGGCAGCGTCTGATGGAAGCGGCTGGATGTCATCTACAGAAGACCTTGGGCATCTCTTTAGGGAAATCTGCCTCTTCATTGTCTGTACTTTGAGAAGTTTCTCGGCAGCCCAAAATGGTCTGAGCTGGTAGCTGGAGTGTTGGCCCCAATTTGTCTCAAAGATCCAAACCAAATTCATTTTCTCTTAAATCTATCTTACACCTCCATCTTCTTTATCATGTAGTTGCCTACTATTTCCTCTGTTCTGGCTTTAGAAGAGACTGAGAGGTCGCTGGTGGAGAGAGATGGAAACTAGAAGTGCTTTCTCTGAGTTGGGGTGGTTGAGGTATTGCTTTCGATCTTGGGGAAGACTGGGAACTTGGAGTGGAGCTCGGAACTATAGCAGCTACTTCATTTCAGAACATGATGGAAAGACAGGGATGGAACGTGCCTAAGGAGGCCTCTCATTTCCGCCCTTCCACCCTGCAGGATTCTTATTCCTGGCTTCCTGTAAAGTGACCACAGATAATCCTTACCACGTGTTTTGACACTGCCCTCACCCCACCTCAGCCCTCTAAAACTAAACTCACTTGGGCCTCTTCTTACCCATCTGGCCACTCTTTAATTTCCTTAGTGTATTTTTTCCCTGGATCCCCTTTACATATTGGTGTTGCTGGACCTTTGTTCTTGGTTTATTTTATTGACTTCGCCTGACTTCGCCTGCCGTATTTCTCAGTCCCCTGGGTGTCCCCTCTGCCTCTATACTTGACATAGCCAAAACAGAATGCGTCAACTCCTCCCCAAAGTGTCCTCTCTGAATTTCCAAGCTCAGTGAATGAATCACATTTTAAAGTGATTGATTGCACTGGCCAAAAATCTTTCCTTTATCAGTGTGATCTTTCCTTGATCAACCATTTTCCCAAACACACAGGCAGCCTCTCACCTACTTCTGCACTCCTACAAACATGTCTCTAGATGTGCTGTTACATTTTCATTTGCCCCTTCAGACCCTTCCCTTCATTGTCCTTTCTGCTTTGGTCCTCTGGAGGCTGATTTCTGGAATGACGTCAGCCAGGATCTCTCACCCTCTGCGTGTGGGTTGGGCTCAGTGGGAGGTCCTGGGAAAAGACAGGAGTTGAGGCATTTTCACCTCCTGTTCCTTCCCAATAGGGCTGTGCTTTGGCAGGGACCGTGGTCCTCCTCGAGGGCCTCAACCTTTTCCCATGAGTCCTGTGCTTTCTGAGTTCCAATAATCACAGGCTCCCTTTGCCCTTTCAGGTCTAAGGTGGTGTCAGCTTCCTGGCTTGTTAGTCCTGGTGTGTGACTGTCTCTTTTGGTGCTTGTAATTCTGCTTACAATTGCGTATGCACTGTCCCTTCACCAAACTCTCCAGCTGTCTTTTTAAGCACACTGGAGTTTCTGGTAGGATGCTGCCAGATATATGAGCTGATGCCATTATTCTTCCCTTTATATTTCTTGAATGTAACCTTGCCTATTTAAGGAAGGGGGAGATGGTTTTCCAAAAGCAAGTCACAAATGCTTCCATGCAATGACTCCACCAACATTCTTCACTGTTGCTTCTGACTTGACTCTGTTGTGGTTGCTCTTACCCATATGATATAGTCCTAAACTTTGGCATTGTTTCCTGTCTAGGCAGCACTGATGGACTTTCCTTTGGGATTTTAAGACTTCCTGTTTGCTAAAGGGCATTGGCACCCACTCATTCTCTTGGATGTTTGTGTTCTCTGCTGTATGCAGCACATGGGACTGTACCTCCACAACTATTATCAGAGTGTGAGGTCTTGTGCTTAGCAGGACCCTGTCCTTGGCTGAATGTTCTACTGCCACTGTTTAGAAATAGTTTGTTTGTTTTTTTTTTTCAGACAAGCCCTGGCATTTTCATTTGCCGTGGGCCTGCAAATTAGGTAGCTGTTCCAGTGTGTGTAGTACTTAGATTATTTAAGCAGTGTGTGAACATGGGAATAAATGACACAAAGAAAAAATGAATCAAACAAAGAAAAAAATGATTTCCTTCTCATTTAGCTTTCAATTCTTCTGATTAATTAAAAGAAAATATTTTATTTTTGTGCCAGTATACCTTTAACAGCTCTCTCGATGCCTGCTAACTCTCTGCTCTCTAATGTAGAATATGGGCCTCAGTTTCTGGGCCTCCAGAGGTATATAATAACATCCTTTTGTTTTCATGGCTACCTTCTATTTATGGCAAGTGATACCACTTTTCCATTTATAGAACTAATATAAAGTTTCCTTTAAACTGAGTTTAAATAAAAATGCAAGTCAATTAAAGCAAGATATTAAGTAAAGAAATGTTGCAATGGGAATTGGATATAATAACAATTTTTCAGACTTTGTGAGAATTTTGTTGATATTTGAGTTGAAATTTGAGTAACACTATATGAGGATCAAAACCATTCTTCCATCTACCCTTCATTCCCTGGAAGCCAATCTCAAGCCCAATCTGCCTCTGAAGACTCTCATAAAAGATTTTCTAGGAATCAATATGAGAACCGGGTAGAAAGAATTACTTCCATTTAAAGTCTTTGAATAATTTAAGCAACGCTGGTTCCAATACTTACAAGTTTAACCCAGAAATAGATTTAGGAGGGTCAGAAATAGAGTGAGGCCCGCTATATGACTAAATTTTGCATTTATTTGTTGCCGTCACACATACCAGGCCTGCACCCTGACAAATAGGTGGAGAGAGGAGGAGTAAATGCCACCTCTAGGTGGCGAAAGTAAGCAGGCTCACATTCTTCTTTAAACCTACAGCTGGACTAAGAAAACTTCTTGGGCTTGGGACTTCTGTGTTTAGCTGGCGAGAATCTGAGAGCCCTGAGTGGCTGGAGGACATCACTTTTCCGACAGCCAATTCCTGGAGGTTCTGTTTGGATGGTCGTCTTGAGCTGATGGTGCATATTTAGTCTGTGCACCTTGTCATCACTGCAGATGACATTTAAGGTGACAGAAACTTTCTCTACTGGCTATATTCTTCATCTTATTACACCCGTCATTGATTTCATTGGCTGGCATTTAAAAGAGGAAGCTTGTTAAACTGGGTTGTGATGCTTGTGGTTTTAGGGGTTGGCGCAGCAGAACAGTTCTAGGGAAGGGAGAAATGTGCATGAGTGGATAGAAATGTGTTTCTTTTAACAACAGGTACTTCTAGGAAAAAAAATCCCCACTAAACGAAAGCATTACTGAGTGCATTTGGCAGCAGAAAACTCCTGATCTTACCATCCTCCTGTTCTGGCATAAGCAGTGTGAAATGATTTCTTTGGGTGGAAGAAAGAGTTTGCTGCAAGTTCCTGGGCTCACCCCATGGTGTGTTTGGGACCAGTGAATGTGGTCCCATTTCAGATATTCCTTAGGATTTCTGGGTAAGGTAGATCAATTAAAATGCCATCTTCTCTGGTATATTCACATTCACCCTGGACAGCTCAGGAAACCTAGGGCAGGGCAGAAATTAGTAATAGCACTAATGATGACAATAATATTAACTGGACATCTTAATTAAATTATCTCTAGCTCTTGGAGTAAATTAAAGGTAAGTGTCAGCCTTACTTTTTAGATGATCTTCCTATTTGCCTATTTGCCTGATCTTCCTTTTGCTCTGATACTCATTTCTTGGCTTTTCCTTCTCTTGCTAAGTTCTGTGGTGCGGGAAACTACATTTTCCGGGCACCCTTGCTAAAAGCCTTCCAGGTAGCTCCAGCCCACAGGAGGCACTGCTGTGAATGGTGGGTGAGAGGCAGTGAGGATCCAGGGTCTTCTCTCCATTCCCTTCCACCTCCTTGGCCAGCATCTCTTGCACACCTGTTTTTCCCTCTAGTCTGTCAGATTCATCCAGGTCCTTGACCCTAAAAGTGACAGCACATCCTCCCTCCATTGTCCTCCAGCTGCAGGAAAATAGTGTCTTCCTGCCGTTAATCTCTGTGGTCCTTCACTGTGTCATGTCAGCATTCTCAACTCTTTGAACCTCTGGCTAACTGATTCTCTGGGTGAATTTTCCACATTTAAGTGACCTACACAGTTGAAGGCTTCCTGACTGGACCTGCCTAACACATTATTGCAGAGGTTAACAGACTTTTTATACAAACAGCCAAATAGTAAACATTTAGGCTTCATGAACCAGGAGGCTAAATTGTGGTTGCTTACTATGTAGATATTTTTATAACAAGAAGGAAAATAAATTTCCACAAGTTAGATTAACCCATGGGCCATACAAAGGCAGGTGCACATCCATCTTGGCCAGTGAGAAAGGATGAGACAAAAGCAGTTCAGAAGTTAACTCTAATAATCCAGGGAAGAGTGGGTGGTGTTTAGGACAATGGGAGTGGCCCTGAGATGGAATGCAGCAGCTGGACTGGGGTTATACTCTCAATCTAGAAGAGAGAGAGAGAGAGAGAGAGACAGACAGACAGACAGACAGACGGACAGACAGACTGTGCTAAAATACAAACTGGAATCCTGAACTGTCTGTGGTACAGTTGGGGAGCTCCATGAACTCCGGAGCCACTTTTTTCAACCCCTCAGATGGGGACACTAATGGGAACAGGGAAGGTTTAGAGAAAGAAGAAAAGGAAGTGGTGCACTCTGTTTCCCACAGCAGTGGTGCACTCTGTGTGCATCAGGGAAGGGGCCAAACAATTAGCTTGGAAAAACTTAGAATTGACAGGAGTTACTGTGTGTATACGATGCCTGCCTTTCATGCCAGATTCCGGGCGCCTCAAGGTTTGCTGTCTGAGGGATTTGCACCTAGCACAGTTAAATTACAAGTTGAATGAATTCATGCTTTCTATTAGCACTTACTCTGACCAAGGAGGATTATTGTTGTTTTAAATTACCATTTACCTAAGGCACCTGGAGAAAATTTAAGGATCTATAAAATTGAATGAAAAAAATATAACTTATTTATTTTCGCTAACATCTACATGCAATTTAGCACTTCCTTCAGGGATAAATATAGGCCCAAAACCCACAGTAGAATTAAGAGTTTCAGAAGCCATTACAGATATTTTCACATCACATAGTTATTGTTGTAGATAACCTGAAAAATTCATTAGTTTCATAACTCTAATTTATTGCTCCCACCACTAGATCTTATTATTTAATGCTTAATAAAGACACAATATTACTGCATCACAAATTTGTTTTTAGGCATATTTTGATAACCATATTTCAGTATAACTGGTTTCTTTTGTAATCCTGAGTATTTATTTTATGTTTGTAGAAACATTATCCAAAGAAGGGATTTATAGGCCAAAGTCTAAAGAGGAGCCCCTTTCCACGTGTGAATGCTTCTGTTCATAAGAAACGCTTGTGGGTGGTGTTGGTCCTGGTTTGGGGCAGGCATATAGTAAAGTTATCTTTCCTTAAGTCCCTTGTGCATTAAGAGGGAGCCGACTATGCTCCCAACCTTCTCCAGCAAGAAGCACTTAGCTAATTGTGCCGAACTCAGGGCCAGACCTCAGGGAGTGAGAAGCAGCCTGTCTAGGCCCCTCAGGTAATCAATTATTTCCCTGAACAGAAAGATTCATAGCTTCTCCACATCTTGGTCCAACTAATAATACTGCAGATGCTGTTTTGATTCCAAAGCACATAGTTACCCCTAGCCTTTATTTTTAACCTCTTTGCCTAAATTGGAAGCTAGGGCTGTAACTTCCAGAGATGGAATAGACGTTCCAGTTGGGGGCCATTTTAATACTTGCACATCTTCCTTTGTCCATTTCCACACTCATCCACTTTCTGGCTACTGATTTGAAATTTCTCCTATCATTTGCTTACTTTTCTCAGTTTTTCTTTTTCTTTTTTTTTAAAGCAGGTCAAACAATCTTCTTCCCTGCATGTTGTGAAATTGTCTTTGCTCCTACCAGAAACCCACTGAAATTTTCTTTTCCTTCTCCAGAACTCTCCAGTCTTTGATGAGGCTTGAGCTAACAGAGACCTGTGGGTCTGAGTGATGGACTGTGAGTGAGAAGGATGAGTTAGTGATTGAATTTCCCCCTGCTATTTGTTCAGAGGCCCTTTTACTCCTTCAGGGCCTGGAGAAGACCTTCTTTTATCAAGTTTCCCCATGACATTGCTGAAAACGTTATCTCTGTGAATACCACCAATTCTGAGCTCAGCCTGAAAGTTGAGAAGGTTAAATAACAGACTCTAGCAGGTTACTCTATGATTGAAAGTGTTGAACTTTCTTTCCTATTGTAGTTGCAGAAAATTTAACTGCATTGTTCTCATTCATTGTTAATTTATTCCTTACTTTTGCTCTTTTAGTACCTCTCACTGGCTTCCTTTACAAAGATGTATCAAAAAGAATGTTGTAAAAGAAACTACTAGGAACAGTTGAACAAATTTGATAATCTAGAAGCTATCAGTTCAAAAAACTTGATAATCTAGAAGAAATGCCTAAATCCCTAGTTACACATAATTTACCAAGATTGAATCATGATGAAATAAAAAATCAGAACAAAGAATAAAAAATAAGGCAGTTGAATCAGTAATAAAATGTCTCCAACCAAAGAAAATCCCAGGACTGGATGGTTTCATTGTTGAATTTTAGCAGACATTTAAAGAACTAAAACTGGTTGTTTTCAAACTCCTCCCACCAAAAAACAAAAAAAACCACATTCAAGGCAATGCTTTCAAACTCATTTTATGAAGTCCCCATTACCCTGATACTAGAGGCAGACAAAGACACTACAAGGAAACAAAGGCCAATATCCCTGGTAAACATAGATACAAAAATTCTCAACAAAATATTAACAAACCAAATTCAACAGTACATTAAAAGAATCATTCACCATGACTGTAAATACATAAATGTGGTAACATGAAGAATAAAAATTATATGGTCATCTTAATAAATGCAGAAAAGCATTTGACAAAATTCAACTCCATTTTTTTCATTAAAAACTCTCAATACATTAGGTATAGACAAAATGTATTTCAATGTAATGACAAACCCACAAATGACATTATCAACATGACAGACCCACAAATGACATTATCAACATTAAAAAAATCAAAAACTTTTCCTTTGTTGTCAGAAAAAGACATGATGCTCATTCTCAATACTTCTTTTCAACATAATATTGCAATCCTAGCCAGAGCAGTTAGACAAGAGAAAGAAATAAATGCATCCCAGTGGGAAAGGAAGATATGAAATCACATCTGTTTGCTGACAACATGATCTTACATGTAGAAAACCTTGATTTCTCCACCAAAACACTGATAAACTGATAAACAAATTTGGTAAAGTTTTAGGATAAAAAAATCATTTTACAAAAACTTGTGGCATTTCTATATATGAATGATAAACTATCTGAAAAGGAAATTAAGGAAAGAATCTCATTTACAATAACAGCAAAAGTTTTAAATACTTCAGTGTAAATTTAACTGAGGTGATGAAAGATCTATATACTGGAAACTATAAAACTATGATGAGTAAAATGGAAGGAAACACAAATGAAAAGATAGTCCATGTTCATGGACTGGAATAATTCATTTTGTGAAACTATCCATGCTATCTAAAGCAATCTACAGATTCAATGCAATCTCTTATGAAAATTTCAACATTATTTTCACAGAAATATAAAAAAAAAATTTCCCTAAATTCACTTGGAATTGGAAAAGACTCAAAATAGCCCAAACAATCTTGAGCAAAAAGAACAAGGCTGAAGGCATGATACTCCATGATTTCAAAACATATTATAAAGTAAGTATAATCACAATGATGTGGCATTGCTATAAAAACCAGACACATTGACTAATGAATGAGACAGGACAGAAAACCCAAACATAAACTCAAGCATTTATGCAGTGTGATCACAAAATAATTTTTAGTGTTTAAACTAAAAATGAAAAAGTCATTATAGTAAGAGACACATTGCCATTACTCCCACTCGAAATACTCCCCCTTACTTGGAACACACTTATCTCATTGCTCTTGTCACTTTCTGAAAGAGTTCTGAAGTCCTCTTTCATGAGTGTCTTTTTCTGACTGCCCTGATGTTCTGAATTGATTCGAAATATTTATGGCAGTTTCTGTCAAATAAAAAAATAGTGTGTTCTCATTCACCTAATCACTGGATCTGGCACTGCACAACTTCTGTTTCTTCCTCAAAGTCAAAACAACCATGAAAGTAAATGTTTATAAATTGATTCAGGGCATTGAGACAGCCATGACAGCACATCTAAAGACACAAAAGAGAATTTTCAGAACTGCCTCAGAAAGAGGCATGGAAAATGGAATAAGTGTGTTTGAAGCAAATAGTAGTATGTTGAGGGGGATTAAAAGCAATATATCTTTTACTGTAATAATTTTTTTAAAATCCCAATTCACCATAATTTTTTGAGCACAACTCATACAAACACCTGGTGTTTTATAAATGTGCCAAGAATACACAATGAGAAAAGAACAATATATTCAATAAATGGTGTTGGGAAAAGTGGATATCCACACACAGAAGAATGAAATTAGACACTCATGTAAAATAATCAACTAAAAGGATATTAAATGCTTAAATACTAAAGACATGAATTTGTAAAACTGTTAGAAGAAAGCGTAGACAAAAAGCTTCACAACATTGTTTCTGAGCAATGTTTTTTTTGGGTATGACTCTGAAATCATAGACAATGAGAGCAAAAACAGACAAAGAGGATCGCATCAAATTAAAGAGCTTCTGCACATCAAAGGAAAGAGAATACAGTAAAGCGATAACCCACAAAATGAGATAAAATATTTCCAAAGCATACATTTGATAAGGGGGTAATATCCGCAGTATATAAGGAACTCAAAAAACTCAGTAGTAATAAAGCAAATACAGTCATACCTCAGTATTCATTGCTACTTCATTCCAGAACTCACCATGAGTGCTGAAACTGATAAGGAACAAAAATATTTTTCCCATAAGAAATAATATAATTAGAAATATTTCATTTCATGGAGATTTTCAAGAGTTTTTACATTTTGCTGGGCTAATATTATCAGTTTACTAAGTTAATACAAACCTTTTAGGCTTTAGTGGTATCACTCTTAACATTTTTGTGATGTGTGATTGTCACTTAAGATGCATAAAACTACAAGACAGAGACTACAAATATGTAGTGGTTCTGCACTGTTTCTGAGCTAATGATGAGTAATAAGCATCTTCTCGTTCAGAGTTGTGTCGTGACCCATACAAGTTCTGGCAAGTATGATGAGTCCCCAGCAAGTGCAGAGTGCTGAAACATTTTTCTTGTCAAAACGCCATAAGCACCAGGTTTGACAAATTCTGATGCTTAACACTGGCAAGATATGATTGTAACACAGTTAAAAAATGGGCAAAGAACCTAAGCAGACTTTTTTTTTTCTTTGAGACAGGGCCTTGCTAGGTAGTTCAGGCTAGCCTTGAACTCACTATGTAGCCCAGGGTGACTTCAGAATTGTGGTAATCCTCCTACCTCAGCCTCCTGAGTGCTGGGATTACAGGTGTGTGCCACCACACCCAGCCCTAAACAGACATTTTTTCAAAAGAAAACACCCAAATGACCAACAGGTATATGAAAAAAAAATGTTCAGCATCACTAATCATCAGGTAAATGAAAATGGAAAACACAATGAGGGCTGGAACTATATAGCTCAGAGGTAGAACACTTGCCTAGCATGCGTAAAGCCCTGAAGGCAATTCCCAGCACTGCCAAAATGAAACAAAACAAAAACAAATTACCCCTCTGCCCAAAAAAAGAAAAAAACAAAAAACCCCCAATGCACAATGAGATGTTACCTCACACTTACTGGAATGGTTTTACCAAAAACACAAACAATAACTATTAGAAAGGATGTAGAAAAAAGGTAACTCTTGTGTTTGTTTGATTGATTTAGCAGCGCTAGGGATTAAAAGGAAGGCCTTCACACTGAGCTACATCGCCAGTGCTTTTGAAAATTTGAGACAGGGTCTCCCTAAGTCAATGAGTTGCCCAGTCTGGGTTGAACTTGTGATAATACTTCTGCCTCAGTCACCTACGTGTTGAGATTATAGGTGAGCACCACCAGTTCTGGCTTCTTCTATGTTATTGGTAGGAATATAAATTATGCTATTATGTAAAAAGTGTGGAGGTGTGGAGGCTCCTCAAAAAAATATAACTGCTTTATAACTCAATAATTTCACTTCTGAGTATCCAACAGAAATGATCTCAGTGTGTTGAAAGGATGTCTCAAACTCTATGTCTATTGCAAGCATTACTTTTAACAGTTAAGTGTATTAGTCCCCTTTCCCTTGCTGGGACAAAATACCTAACACACACAATTTAAAGGAGAAAAGGCTTATTTTGGCTCACAGTTTCAGAGGTTTCAGTCCATGGTCAGCTGGCTCTGAGGCAGAAATACCCCTGGAGAAAAGCATGATGGAGGAAAGACCGTTTCTCTCAAGCCGTTTCCCACTCTCTGCTTCCTCGTTTCCTTTCCTCTGCCATGTGCCACTGTATCTTGGGTGCATGTGATGTGGGTACCAATGGCTGATTTTAGCCAGATTTATAGTGAGAACTGGAAGCAAAAAGCAATGCAGAAAGATGTTGAAAAATTTAAATTTTGGTCAGAATAAAAGCATGTGAAGTTGACAACAAAGAAAATATCGTTGCCAAAAAATTAACACTATTAAAAAGAAGCCAAGTACTTTGCACTGAGACAAGAAGAAAAATGCCTTGAGAGCATCTCAGAAATCAGGAAGACCCACCCATTGGGCTGAATGGTGCAAAAGTATAAAATTTTCATTTGAGAAGAGAGCCCCTGAGTGCCTTGCAGGAGAAAAGCTACCAAGGAAATTGGTTGTTTCTGAGTTTAATTTCACCCATTCAGGCACTTAAGAGGACACTGTGGCCATGGCCCAAGGAGGCACTGCTGTGGCTCCAGCTGTCAGCAGACCCAGGTGATATCCAGGTGATGCTGGTTTTGGTGGGATGCAGAACGGGAGAGTCGTGGGATCATGGAGGCTTTTACCCAGATTTCAAAGGAAGGCTTGGGAAGCCAGGCAAAGTGACAATGTGTGAAGCTGTGGGAGTGAATGTGAAGCTGCAGTAAAGACCTCAGGAAATTGGGAGATGCCAGGAACATGGAACACCTGCTGATGAAAGCTGTGGAGAGTTTGTAGGGCCAGAATAAGAGAAAGACCACATGGGCTGCAACCAGCAAGGCCATAGAGGTGAGGCTGCCCAAACCCTTTGGAGCTCACACCTCACTACCTTGTGCCCCAAGCATGGAGCCTAGGACTTAATGTTTGCCCAGCTTGCTTTTGGACTTGCTTTGGTCCTATTCTTTATTTTCCTCCTATTTCTCCCTTTTGGAATTGGAATATTTAACTTGTGCCATTGTATCTTGTATTTTTTTTTTAATTTTATAAGGGTTGTGAATAAATGGATAGAGATAATGTGTATATATACAACAAAATACTATTCAGCTTTACAAAAGCAGGTGATTGTCATTTACAGCAACATAGATAAATCTATAGGGTATTATGTAAAGAAACAAGGCACTGAAAGACAAATACCACATGTTCTCACTTATGCGTGGGATCTGATAAAGTAGAACTCATGGAAGTAAAGTGAAAAATAGTTACCAGAGTCTGGGGGGTGGGGGTGTGAAGAGCCGGGGGAATGGGGAGTTACTGATCAATGGGCAGGTTTCAGGTAGGCAGGAGGAATAAATTTTGAGATCCATTGCACAACAGGGTGACTATAGTCAATAATAATATATTGTGTTTTCTAAATAGCTAGGAGAGTAAATTTCAAATGTTTTACCATAAAGAGTGATAGGCAGGCAAGGTGGCAGATATGTTAATTAGTTTCATTTCATTGTACCATATTATATAAATAAATCAAAGCACATTGTACCCCCTAAACAATTAGGAATTGTCAGTCAAAAAATATATAAATAGTATTGCCAAAACAGCCCTCTTAGAAGAAACTCTTGGGAGTTTCTAAGTTCTTACTGTGGCATGGGGGACACTGTTAGCTCCTTGTAGCAGTGGAGACTACTTTTGTCTCTTTTTCAAGCAGAGCGAAACCCAGGATGAGCAGTATTTCCAGCCCCTTGAGGGGTATGATACATAACTCAGGTATTCCCATTGCTATGCACGTAGGAATGATAGGTTCTAGGTATGGCTGAGATTGGGTGCAACCACCTTGGTAGGCTTAGCTAGTCTGTAGTCTTCTTAACTGATTTCTTTCCTTATTACTCCTTATAAGCCAGGAGCTTTCTGGATCCCAGAAGGAAGCTGAATTCCAGTCAAACAGAAGATAATTTAAGAATGATATTATGGGAGGTGTCTCTAGGGTTTGGGGTACCAGATACTAGCACTGGGGAGCCTACGCCCTCCCTAGACATGAGGGATGAAGGCAGAGGGAACCTGTGAGGGCTGGAGTCACAGGAGGGGCCTCCTGGGAGGACCAGTCTCCACAGAGGGAAGGGAGCCACCTTCAGAAATGTGGTGCAGAAGCAGGATGGGTTTGACTGAAGAACACCCTGGCTTTACTCTGGCTTCCCTCTTCACATTTCCTCCTAGGAACTCCCATTGGCTGACCCTGTCATTGCCAGAGGACAGAGAGCCTTCTGCGGCCATCTGGGACATGGGGCAGAAGGAAGAAGGGAGAGAATGGACATGGGCAGGTGGAAGGCTGTGGAGGGTTGGCAGCAGGGAGGGAAAGAGAGGGATTGCCGTTTCCTGGGCTGGGCATCTGCTGGACTCCCACCTAATGCCCTCCAGTATGTGCAGAAATTCTTCAGAAGAAATTCTGACAGAAAGTTTTTGTCATGTCAAAAAAATGAGTGAGTAAATGAATTTTACTGGATACAGCATACGGGAGGGAGAGGACAGTCTTTATCACACACTCCATGAAATTCATTGTGGCATCATCTCTCCCCAGTGAGCATGTCTATCTCCAAGAACCCTGAGGCAACTTCACACTCCTGCCCCCATGCAGGGCTCCGACTCCTGGGACCTCTTCCTTTAGTGTACGGTTTCCCTTCCCACACACCTCGGAGCTCTCCTCTGCTAGCAGAGTGATCTCTCTGCCTGACTTCCCAGAAGGAGGTTCAGCAAGTCTCTGGACTTTCTGTAATTGAGAGGAGCAGTTAAGAAACCACTTTTGTCTTGTTTCTGTGAAGAAAGAGCTATCAAACCTGAATTCTTTGCTCTCGGGGCTGTGAAAAATTTGGATGGGTCGTGGGAAACTATTGAGGTTTTGGATAATATCAGATTTTTAATTTTTAAGAAACGTTTTTAAACTGTAGTATATATCATGTAAAATTTTCCTTCTTAGACATTTTAAGTGTCATGGTGTTAGCTGTATGATCAACCTCCTGTGTCAGTGGGTTCTGAATCCATGAGCCCAACCAACCCAAGTAGTTGGGCCTGTGAGGGTTGCTTCGCTACTGAGTATGCACAGAGTCATTTTCTTGTTATTATATTCCTAAGTGATAGAGTGTAACAACTATTTACATAGAATTTCCTGTTGTATTACAAGTAATTTCCTAGGTATTACAAGTAATCTACACATGACTTTAAATAGGTTATATGCAAATCCTATACTATTTTAGATGGACCTTGAACATTTTCCGATTTTGGTATCTGGGGGGGGGTCCTGGAAACAATCTTCCATGGACACTATGGGATGACTGCATTTTCATTATTGTGCAACTGATTTTTAGAATTTTTTCATCAAATTTCTGTCTCTATGCGCATTGCACAACTCCCCCAATGTCCCTATCCTCAGTTTATGACAACCACCTTACTATTTTGTTTCTGTGAATTTTGGGATTTTAGATATTTCATATGAGTGAATAAATACAGCATTTATTTCGTGTGTGTGGTGGCTTATTTTACGTAGCTTAACTCGTTAAGGTTCACGCAGGTTTTAGAAAGTGACAGAATGTTCTTCTTTTTAAAAGCTAAGCAATAGTCTACTCTATATCTATGCCTCATTTTCTTTATGCATTTATCTGCCAGTGGACATTTGGGTTGTAATCACTTCTTGGCTATTGTGAATAATGCAGTGATGAACATGAATATGCAAATATAGTTTTAAGATCTTGTTCTGAATTCTTTTGGATCTGAATACCCAGAAGTCGGACTGCTGGGTCACATGGTAGTTCGTATTTAATATTTTGATAATATTTATGCCCACTGATGGGCATAAATGTTCTAATTTTTCCATATCCTCACCAACAATTTTGTATTTCCTTTCTTCCTTCCCCTCTCCATTCCTTCCCTACCTTCTCTCTCTCCTCCCTCTTTCCTTCCCTCCTTCTCTCTTTCTTTCCCCTTCCTTCCTTCCTTTCCTCCTTCCCTCCTTCATAGTGGCCATCCTAATGGGTATGAGGTGACATAGCTCACTGTGGTTTTGATTTGATTTCACTAATGATTGATTATTGATGCTGAAAATCCTTTCATGTGTTTATTGCTCATTTGCATATCTTCTTTGGAGAAAGGTGTATTCAAGTCTCTTGCTCAGTTTTTGTTGTTGTTGAATTATAGAAGCTTTTTTACATATTTTTTGGATATTAACGTCATGTCAGATATATGATTTGTGAACATTTTACCCAGTCTGTAGGTTGCTTTTCATTCTATTCATTCTTTCCTTTGAAGAAAATGTAAGGTTTTTACCACTGGTCTTATCATAAGACTTCTTGAGATCTTCAAAATGTGTATTCCTGACTCCTTTCCCTGGAAATTCTGAGAAATAGGTCAGGAAATTCAGAGACGCAGATCAGACCTATATATCTGTATTTTTAGTCAGGACCTCAGGTGATTCTAAAATTAAAGAAGTTCAGAGTATTTTGGATTTCATTGTAGTAGTGTTTTTCGGCTGTGGCTAAACAACAGAATCAGTTCAGAGCCTTAAAAAAAAATAATGATACCTGGACCCTCTATCAGAGTTTCCTAATTAATTGAGAAGAATTAATTATCTGTTAAGTGGGACCTGGGTGTTGGGATTTTTTTAAAACCCCCAGGGGACACTGTTGCTCGGCCAGAACTGAGCACCCCACTTTATCTGCTCTCTAGGGCAGGGACCCCACTTCTCTCAGAGTGGTTGGCTAAATTTGTATTTGTTGTGCTCCTTATCTCAGTTTCTTTTGTTGTTGTTGCTGGGGGGTTTTTTTGGGGGGAGGGGCTATTGGGGATCGAACTCAGGGCCTTCAGTTTCTTATTTTGAGAGCGATTTTTGTATTTACTGTGTTTGAAAGTGTTCTTGTCTGGTGAAGTTGAGTGCTTCATGGATAAATCTGGAATCTGTGGTCAACAGTCTGTGTTGTGGTGAGAAATTACAAAAACCTGTCAGCTTGTTTCACAGCTGACCCACTAAAGCTTTGCTCTTTTGTGGTGAAATCTGAATACCTCCTTCTGTGGACATTATCAGTACCATGTGAAGAAGTTTCCTTCCACAATATCTCTAAGAGTTTATACCTTTTGTCATTGGACCATTTACAGTGGACTCAATGCAATGACTCTGGACCACATGAGATAGTCTTCTTATTCATGGCAATTTATTTTTCTCAAACACTATTAAGCAATTATTTAAAATTTATTTTTGTACCACCTCGTATGACATGGATGTTTGACAATGTGTCTCTAAAAACAAATGTAAAGCAAGAAAAGCTAATTGGAGAATTTTCAAATTAGCTATTTAGTCTTCAAACAAGCTAATTATGTATTAATAGGGGGAATCTGATAAGAGGAAGGAATCTGGGATTAAGATACTAGATATGCAAGTGCAAGGCCCTGAGTTTGATCCCCAGCCCTCCCCCACAAAAAAGATACCAGATATGATTCTTTTGTCTACTGCTTACAGGTTTAATGGGGAGACTTCTGAACTCTCTGTAAAATAGAGGTAATAATTATATATCCTCCCGGCTGTAAGAAAACCAAATGGAGTAAGACAGGGAAGTGATCTGTGAACTTCATATGCAAATAAATGCTAGGCTCTTAGTAAGTGGATGTTGTTATTGTTGCTGCCATTATTATGACCAGTAGGGCTTGTCACTGGACAGCACTTTCACAGATCTTCTCTTCATTTAGAAAGGCACACTCTTCACCTTCTCAGGACCTCTGAAGCTCTGAAGATCATACAGCGATGAGGACATGAAGTATTGTGGTGCTTGCTTTCTACCTGTATGTGTTCACTAAATTATTCCAGACTACAGCCACTTCCTGTTGGGTGTGACAGGAAGTCACAGCACCTCTGTCTTTCTTTAGCCCTTCTGATGGCCAGAACCATCCAACTCCCTCACCTGCCACATCCAATGAAGTGGAAAGAGAGATTCCTCTCATCATTTGTCTAAAACTAGAACTCGGTCCTGCTAAAGTGTCACTACTCATACTCCCAGATGCATTTTATACCAATTTATTTCTATTCGTGGACCTACTTGTCATGTTATGTACAAAAAAAGTTTTGTATACATTTTTATTCATTTGATAACAATATTTTTCAAAGTATGAATAAGCTTGGGATTTTAGCACAAGACAGTGTGACTTGGGGAATGAAGTTAGGTGCTATTGGAAGTGGGACTCAGCCCAGGAAAATGTACCTTGTAAGGAGATGACCAAGAACCTCTGACACTAATGTATCTAAAAATACTAATATGAACAGTATGATAAAACAGACAAGGAAGAGATCTTCTATATGAGAACTCTACTCATTTCTGTTTCTCCTTTAATTCTCACAGCAATCCTGTGGGGGGAACACTCATTTAGATTTTATACAAAAGCCCTAGAGAGATCATGTGATCAAAAGCAAGAGGGATTCATTTGGTTTTTGGAGCCCCTAAGTGTTCTTTACCATTCTAGCTCAGGGGAAATCAATCACCATGACACTGGGTAGAGATGGACACTTAAAAACTATCACAAAAAAACCCACAAAATTGTTCTTTGATGGTTAAAATGGGGCTGGCAAGAATTATTTATGTCCTATTTATGCCTAATTACCACATAGCATGATAATTATTATGATTAAATATCTGACAGATGAGTTGGCTGTTCATTTTATTCAATCCAAACAGAAAGCACAGCACATAGCAGCCTCATCTTCATCATTTCTTGCCCACGCAGCATGGTCATGTGTTCATAATTCCAATAAATTACTGTAGGCAACCTTGGTCAGCAGTTTCAGACCACCGCATGTAATCTAGACATAAAACACAGGAGAGTCACACAGAGCCTTAGCATTAATGTCAAGAAAAGAATAATCTATTAATTTGCTAACTATTCCTTCCTGCTGTGTATATGTATCATTAAGAAAAACAAATGCACTTTGACTTGAGTGACTAAAGTTCCTGTTTTGGTGATTGAGTTTGGCGAGACTGGTTTTAAATTTTATGGTGGGTGAGTGTTCAGGCTCACAGAAAATGAGCACATGAACTGATTTTTTTCCGGGGAGATGAAGAAAGCAGCACTTAGTACAATCCATACTGGGGAGAGGAGAATCAGTCTCCATTTTCTTAAGGAGGCATTTCAAAGAATTTAACATGTTTGAGAACTACTACACTTTCTGTGAGACTTTCCCTTGAGAGAGGAAGAAGCTGGATTATTTACTAATTCCCATGCTGTTGGTTGAGGTTTCTAGGAGGTGCCCTGCAGACAAGAGGGAGTGAAACTACGGGAGGGAGATGCTAAGGAGTCGCTGCCTGGGGTCCCAGCCGTGCTGCAGAGCCTTGCTGAGTGCTGTGTCCCAGATGGACTCCTGCCCACAAGTACAGCCCTTGGTTCCTGCAACTGCGGGCCAGCTGAAGATCTGAGTGCAGTTTAAGCTTAGCTCTTTCCACATTATGTCCATCTATTATTACGAGAAGAACCTGCCTTTTATTGCCTTTATATTCTTCAGCCGAAGTCAAGACTGAGGGTTTTATTCTATTTCCTAACAACCCTCTTTGCCTAGATTAGCAAACGAGTTTCAAATGCCATGTAAATGGGAGATACTTATAAACATATGCACATACACTTGCATCCACAATGACAAATTGCACCCCTCTCTGCTGTGCTATTTCTGGTGCTAACCTTCATTTACAATGCCATATTTATATAATTACAGTGCTACAGTGGTAGATCATGATTTCAAAATACAATCATAATCACCATCAGAAGAAATGCAAGAGAAGATAAAAACAAACACAAAGCAATTAAAAAGTCCTCGTGAATGAGTTTTTCCATTGCTGCCTCCTACGTTCAGGCCATAGGGGGCTCTGTCTCCGGGTGTATGCAAGTGTGTGTGTGTGTGTGTGTGCGTGTGTGCATGCGTGTGTGTGTTAGTACTTTTTCTCATTATAAATCTGGTATGGAATTAGAGTGAATACTCAGTGAAGTCGCTTATTATTTGGAGATTACCATCCTTCTGTTTGATTGGATTTTTCTGTTTATCTGTGGACTTAGTGGTCAGTCTTGGGCATATAGTATATATTTTATAACCCATTGTCTTAGTTACTCTTCTCATTGCTGAGACAAAATACCCAACACCAAAGCTCAAGGAGGAAAGATTAATTTGGCTCACAGTTTGTAGGGTTTCAGTCCGCACCTGACTGGCTCAAAGGCAGGGTAGCATGGCAGGGTGGCATGACAGAGGAGAAACAATTCATGGTGGGCAGAAGGCAGCAAAGCAGTGAAGTAGAGAAGCAGTGGCAAGTAACAAGCGGTGACGATAGCACCCTGCTTTCTGTCCTTTATATTTTAACCAGGCTACCTGCCCTTAGGGCAGCAGTCACCCAGGGAGGGCCACCCTTAATCCCAGCATCACACCATGAATCAATCCCAGCATCACATACTCTAGATCCAGCCCACTCTGAAAAGCTCCACCTATGACACCATGAGGCTGGGGCAGCAGCGGGGGGTGGTGGTGGTGGTGGCAGGCAGCTAGATATAAGCCATAACACCCATGTACCCTTTTCATTCTGCTTCTTACTAAGGTCATTTTTGAGGAATATTTCCCCAGAAATATTTTTTAACGTTGTTCTTTTACACTTGAAAAATAATTTTTCCCTTACAGTCTCCACCTGCCCCGCCAACCCTGTTTTCCCCATCCCTGTTCCATTCATTATTCTTTTACAGCAACCTTCCACCTCCATAAATGACTGGAAAGCTTTCAAATTCAACAGCATCCTATCATCTCTACTTAGCAGCTTACCAGCTAGAAGCTCAAGGGTCCGGGTCACTTTGTTTTGGGGACACTGTCTCTCCTGCTTGCTCTAGTTTTGCAAACATTCAACTGAATCTTTTTCATCTTTTCCATTTTTGGGGTACAGAGAAGGCACAATATATTTTGCCAAATCTTAAAACCTTAAAGCATCCCGTTTTGAGGCAGAAAATTCCCTGGGGCTAGCTCACATAAAATCCTACTTTAGATAGCATATTTGGACATATCAATGAAAATATTCTTTTAGTGTATTGCTGTTTGCTAGGTTGGGGAAGAAGACTTCAAGGGAAAGAGAGGAAGTGTGTTATTTATTTACTTTTGCTGGGCCCATTAACAATAGTAACTCATAATTTTGGATAAAAGCTCCATTGATGTTTGAGAGTGTATGTGTTTATCATCTACCTTCTACACTCTCTTCTCATTTGTCTCTGCTATTATGTTCCTGTGTGGGTTGGGGTCAAGGAGAATATGTATGGAAGGAGTATTAGTGGAGGATGAAAATGGAAAGTCCAATTCCCTTTTTATTTCTTCCTTGAAATATCACACAATGCACATCTATGAGCATCTCAAAAGATGTGTCTCCCAGATTCACTACTCCTTTTGGGTTGACAAGGAGAAGTAGTTGGAAATGTCATCTTTAGCCAGTTCATATCCTGCCAGCTTTAAAATTTCATTTGTCTGACTTTATAGGGTTGCTGGAGGCAGGTCTTTTAAAAAATAGGTTGCAGGAGCAAATATGTTGGTTTGTGAGATTCAAGACTAATATTAAAGCTAGAAAATGGTTTAATTTCAAAAAATTCTTTTAATTTCTTAATTAAGAAATACCCAATAGCTTACTTAAAAATAAATTTTAAAAAACTTAAATGTAGATTCCTTTATATATATCCTTTTCCTGACCTAGGGTGAAGAGTGCTTCTTTCTCTAGGAATGCATTTCTTTGGGCTCAGTTCACCTCCTACTATACCTATTCTGGCTTCTGAAATCTTAGTCTTGCTTAACTGCTGGCTAAGGATCTGGTGTTTACCATTTCTTCTATCACTGATAGCCATTTCCCTTGTCTGCTGCAACTACACATATTCTAATAAATTAGCTGCTCAGGATTGCTGTGTTAGAGGTATGGGATGGAATCCAGGGAAGTGTAGCAAATTATTTTTATCTCCTACTCCCTCTTAAGTAGCAGCTGCTATTCTATTATCTATGTTTTGAATCTAGCTCTTTGATCCTTCAAGTCTAAAAGCAGCTTCTGTGCTTGGTTTTATGGTGCTAGTGATGCCAGTTGCAGCTATAAATTCCTCTGGTTGAGCCACATCTGCTTGCCACATCCTGAAAATATATTTGACTGTATTTTTCCCCTGTACACCTATATATTGTGGCCTGCAGTGATAGTGTTTCCACATACGTTTCTCTCCCTTCCTGACAAACCCACCATTTCTGAATTACTGGCAAATACAACATTCCCACTTCTTCCCCACCTTGCTGACCTTGTTGTTTCTTATTTAGCTAATGAAGTATTACAGCCAGCATTTCACTTGGAGGCTTGCAAGAACCAGTTTCTCTTTTTCTGGTGCTTCAATTAGAATCAACAAGAGAGAAGAGCTATGTGGTCAGAAAACTTTATATGCTCAGAGATTTTTTCCATCTGGGTATTTTTAGATAACAAAGGAATGGCCCAATATCAATATGCCTACATTTGACAACATGGTTAATGCTTTATAAAACTCAGCCTAGACAGGGAAAACAGGGACCTTAGAAATGTGCAGTTTCATCTGCTCTGGTAACAAAACTCTTGACTGTTCTGCCTGGGTGAATTGAGGCAAAAAAAGGAGCAGATGGGAAGAGGAAAAAGAGAAAATGGAAGGTAAGCAAAGGGAATGGCTTGTGTTTGCTTGTACTAGGGCAGGAACAGGTTGAGCTTGGTATGATGCAATCAGTTTTCTCAAATCTGCTTTATACTCCTTTTGCTTTTGACTTGTTTTCTCCCAATTCTGGCTTGTTTGTGACTATTCATGACCTCTAAAACTATTTCCTAGCCTTCCTAAGTACACTTTCAGCATTCTGTTACACATTTCCTGTTTAAAATACCTGAGAAGGAGACGTCTACTGGTTTAAATTGTTTTTTTCCCCTGCAGCCACTTCAGAGATCATGGTCAGGCTTGAGTTTGACTGCTCTTGCTTTAGTTTTGCACCCCAGCAGACAGCCAGATGGTCAGGTCACGTGGTATAAATCAAATCCCAGGGCTGCATGTGCTGCAGAGGCTATGGGTGGGCACACCCTGGGAAGGGTAAACGGCAGCCAATTTCACCTCAGATTCTCTTACACAGCAGACACATGATATTCACGCTTGTAGTGGATTGTGTGCCTTACAAGAATATAAGGCAAAAAAAGCCCACTAACAAAAGAATGTAACACATAGAAGTCATAGGATGCTGATTGTTGATACTTTTGGTTCAAAAGGAAAGCCTTCTGTGTTAGAGTCCGCAGCAGGAAACAAGAACAACTACAAAGTCCTCAAGAGTGTTTAATTTAGGAAAACATACAAACAATCATTTATGCTTTAAAGAATGAGTAAAACATCAAAGTTGGAATAACAGAACAGGAAGACCCCACCTTCTACTTAACCCAAGGGCAAGAGATGTCAATATTCTGTTGTTTCTCATACATGAAGGCAAATATATATGCAATATTCCAAAGTCAGCTGCCTGGCTCCTGAGAGCTATATAAACTTGACCTTATCATTCAAATTGTAGGATCCAGGGAGTCACAACTCTAAGATTTTTGCTGCTTCCTAGGCTAGATATGAGTTGGGTGGCTACTTGTGTCCTGTTGGCTTTCTCTACCACTTGAGTTCACTCCAATCTGCCTTTGTTCTGTAACACACCACACTAATATAAATCTGTCTCTTTTGAGGAGGGCTTCTTCCTCTTTCAAAGCTCTGCTCCTCACTCTCCCTCCCAGGTTTTTCCAACTATGCCCTAGGTCTTCTAGTTCTCTTTTCTTTTTTGGACTAGCAGCTCAACTCTCCATGCAGATTTATTCTCCCTAGTTTGTACTCCTATCAAAAAAGGGAGGAAAGAGGGTTGGGAAGGGAAGGTGAAGTAAAAAGAATGAGATGTGGTATGTGCATGTACCAACTCCCCACGATGAGTGTAATCATTATGTGCTGCAAACATATTCTAATAAACATTTTAAAAATCTAAAAAAAAACCCAAAAACGAACAAACGCAGAGAAAATTCAAGGACTTCCACTTAATAGTCCCTACACCCTCAAGGAATCAGTTGCATAGTTAACAAATAAGTTGTGTCATGCTTTATATTTATATAGCCCCACAAATGAGATTCAAAATACTACCTTCATTTTGTCAATGGGAAAACTTGAATACTGAGGTTAAGTAAGGAACTTGGGGTCATCGCACAGCTAAAAGGCAGCTTAAATGTCAATGTGAAAGCTGTGTTGCTTCCAGTTCATTCAAGGAAGGCATGGGCTTCGCATACCTGCATTTCAGTTTAAGTTTCTTTTTTCTCAATCTGTCAATACCTCCTTGCTGGACCAGGTAGATCCATTTTCCTGGGCAACTGGTGAGAACTGATTCTGGCTAAGTGGCTAATGCCAGTGTTTATTAGTAAATCACTATCATATGAGAAAAAGAATAACCTTTTGGAAT
Source organism: Hystrix cristata (assembly GCA_004026905.1). NCBI lineage: Eukaryota > Metazoa > Chordata > Mammalia > Rodentia > Hystricidae > Hystrix > Hystrix cristata. The sequence goes on along the minus strand of PVJO010010690.1, from coordinate 37,022 downwards.
TTTGTGGTATCCACAATTCTGTGGAGTAGGGAACACATGATTGGACATCCATAGGCAAAAAGTTAAAAAAAAAAAAAGAAAAAAGAAAAAATGAGAAAAAAAACTCACAAAAAAAAGATCCTCAACCTAAAATTCATACTTTATATAAAAATTAACTCAGTGTGGATCATAAACTTAATTATAAAATGCAAAACTATGAATCTTCTAGGAAAGAACACAGGAGAATAGCTTCAAGATCTGACCAGAAAATGTTCTTAGATTTGATGTCAAGAGCACAATCCAGAAAAGGAAAAATTGATAAATAGGATCTCATCAAAATTAAGAACTTTTTTTCCAAAATTCTGTTAAGAGGATGAAAAGACAAGCAGGAAACTATTTGCAAACCACATATTTGACAAAGGCATTATACCTGGAAGATATAAAGTTCGAGTTTTTCAATTTGAACTTTGTTATGTCTTTTATCTAGATGTCTTCCCAAAGCCTTATGCACTCATAGATGGGGCTTTTCAGAACTGGTTAGATGTAGGCAGTGATGCTGTGATTAAGGCTGCCCCGTCCTGGGTGGGTGGCACTGCACAAAGTGTGGGTAGCCTGGATGGAATATAAAGGGACAGAAAGAAAGCTGACTGCTGCCGCTGCTGCTGTTGCTTGCTGCTTGCTGCCTCCTACCTGCCCTGCCACAAACTCTTTCTCCTATGCTGAGCCCCTCTGCCATGCCACCCTGCCTTGGAGTCAGTCAACTATGAACTGAAACCTCTAGAAATCGTGAGCCAAAATAAACCTTTCCTCCTTCTACTTGTAGGTGTTGGGTATTTTGTTCCAGTAACCAGAATGGTAACCAAGACAAACTTAAAAATTAACCACTTAACAATTTACTCCGAATGTCACTCAGGTAGCACATTTGTTTACATACTGACTATCCCGAGCATCGCTTGGACAGGTGTCATTTCAACCAGTTGATTCTTGTTTGCAGGAGATACACTTATATTTCTGTTTATTTGTTTTATATTGATTAATTTTTTGTGTACTTCTTTATTTAGAATGTTGTATTCACCTTTGATGTTTGTTTCTAGTGAAATCTAAGTACTGGCAAAAAGAATTCTACTATCCAGATTGTAACATTGCATTGTGTATTGAATGTTTTAAGATATACCATACGCAGAAAAATCACTGAATAAATTTGAGAAAATTTTCATTTTTATATTTCCTGTTGTATTATCTTATAAAAATTAATGAAAAAATGCAATTTTTGGTTATCCTATATTTAAATTTAAATTGGACTGGTAAGTGATTAAACAATCCATTAGAAAATTGGCAAAAGGTATGAACAGACATTTCATTGAAGAGAATGTACATATGGAAAATAAGAACACAAAAAGATGTTCAATACCATTAGCCATCCAAGAAATGCAAATTAAACCCACAATGAGATAAAACTATACACCTATGAGAATGACTAAAATAATTTTTAATACAGTAATAAAATCAAACTCTGGTAAGGATGTAGAGAGATCACTCATGCATTGCTATGATTATACAGTCAATCTAGAAAATAGTTTGACAGTTTCTTATTGAACTAGTTACCACACATTGCAGGAATTGCACCCTTGGATGTTGTTGTGGTTCATGTCTAAATGACCTTGTAAAGGCTCATGTGGTCATAGGTGGGGCTTTTTCAGAGGTGGCTGAATCTAGGGTGTGTGATGCTGGGATTAAGGGTGTGTGACAAATCAATCCACTGATTGGTTTGGCATTGCCATAATCCTGGTAGCCTGGATAAGATACAAGTCACAGGAAGAAGCTGCTTAGGTCCCTTGCTTACTTTGCTGCCTTCTAACTGTCTGCCATGCCGCCCTGCTTTGGATCCAGCCAGTTGTGGACTAAAACCTCTGCAGACTGTGAGCTAACTAAATCTTTCTTCCCCTAACTTTGGGTGCTGTGTAGTTTGTCTCAGCAATGAGAGAAAAGTAACTGAAACAAATAGTTATCCCAGATAAATGGAAATTTATATAACACAGAAATCCACACATGAATGTTCAAAGTAGTTTTATTTGCTATAGCCCCAAACTAGAAATAGCCAAAATATGCTTCAGTAAGTATATGATTCAACAAATTGTGGAACATCTATACCATGGACTACTGCTAAGCAACAAAAAGGAGTGAACTATTAATATGTACAATTTGAACCTAGAGTGAATTATGTTGAATGAAAAAAACCAATCTCTAAAGATTGCACTGTATGATTCCATTTACATAAAATTCATATATTAAAAAATCATGGAGATGGAGCACAGATTAGTAGTTGCTGTGGGACTGCTCTGTATCTTGACTGTGGTAATAACACTTATCTGTGCAGTGATAAAATTACATAGATCTAAATATACGCAGATACACGAGTACATATAAAACTGATGAAATATGACTAAATTGGAAGGATTGCATCAATCTCAATTTCTTGGTTGTGATACTGTTCTATAAAATATAAGATGTTACCTTGAGGAAAACCGGGTAAGAATATATATAGGGTATCTCTTAATTACTTCTTACAACTATAAGTATATTGATAATTATCTCAAGAAAAGTTAAAACGTGAGCAATTTCTATGCTCATCAAGGGTCTTAGCCAGTAGCTGGTGTAAAGACAGTTTCCCTTGTTCCGCAGGGTGGACCATGGTCAGCTCTGATTCCAAGACCCATGCATGCCATCTGCTTCTGATGCTTCGTCTAGCTGACCTTTACTTCCTCCATTTTAGGCCTGGAAATCACAGCATTTGGCACTGGTTGTTCACTGAAAGCTTCCTGAATGAACGAGATCTTTTTCTGATGTTCACTCCTCTGGTTTGTGGATGATTTGTTCCCCTGAATTTATGCAGGAGTCTAATCCCCAAAGTCATGTTAACAGTCCAAAGAGAGTAGAAACAATCTGATTATGGTGTTTAGAGGTGAAGCATCTGGAATGTGACCAGGATTAGATACAGCATCAGGATGGAGTCCCCATGACTGTATCCTGATGGCTTTATGAGCAAAGGGAGAAACATTCAGACAGAGATAGGCACGTGTGATCCTTGTGTCTCACCATGTGACACTCTGTGCAGCTCTGCCAGCAAGAAGGTCATTGCCAGCTGGGGCTTCTAACCTTGTACATTCAGCACTGTGAGCCAAAAGAAAGGTCTTTTAAAAAATATAGAAGCCTACTGCAAATATTTTGTTGTAGTAATCAAAAAGGGCCAATACATCTGCTTTCTGCTGAAGTCTCTACAGAATTTGGCTTTACTTTGTCATAATTCTCTTTCACTGCTATTATTTTATCACAATTATTTTAACAGTATTATAAAATAAGTGACAAAACAGATCACAAAAGGGGAAAAGGAGAGAATACAGCCTGCCAATAAATTGCCAGCTGAATTCTTAACTCTTACTTAATTTTCCATAGACGCCAGACTCAAAGGTGACAGTATAAATAGACAAGGAGAATATAGAGAAAAATGTTTATCATATAAAATGGGTTGACCTTGTGTCAGAATAGAATACTGAATACCTCTCCCACAAAAAAGAAAAAAAAAAATGTTTTAGGGTATTTACTTTCCAAAACAAAATGAAGACTTCTGAGATCCCAACAATAAAGTGTGATTCTGTGAGTCACCATGGTAAGACAGAACTTGGTAATTTTTTTCAGAAAAGTTCAAGAATTTCTCTTTCCATTTGTCACTCAGATTGGAAGCTAATCATAAAAATAGCTATTTGAGAATAGCATAGGTATACCAACAGAGATTCTTTAGAATCTTTCTAAGATCTCAGAGTAGTTCCTAGACAGTGGAACAGATTATCTTATTAGGCATCCAAACTGACAAGTCACTTCTTTTGTCATAGACATTCCTCTTTAAATAAGAATACACAGTTTGAAAGTGTTTTTATTCGATACATAATTGAGTTCACTTACAGTACTAATTTACCTGCTTATATGGCCACACAGATACTCGAGAACAGAGAAGAAAAAGTAATGAAGAAAAAATGAAGCCAAAGATTGGACTTACATTTTATTCTGCAAATGAGGCTAGAATTGAGTGTCACTTTTACTCAGAAAGGACACTACCTCTAACCTGCTTCCTCAGGAAGTTCTGGAGACAGGAAAGATTTCCCAGAAAGATTGTGCCATGCCATGAGTTACTTCCTAAACGATCCACCCTACCTTCTGAAGTCATTTCCAGTTTTAAATAGATCAGAGTCCCTGGCATAGATTAGGCACTTGTTATTTGTTAATTCTTCTTGTCTTTTTCATTGTTACTGTGATTGTTATTTTGACTATCAAAGTGAGAAAACTATCACTAGTACTTTATTACTTCCCTGTTTACTCTGATTCCAAGATGTCAGAGCTGGAAGCAGCATGGTGGGATTTTATCATCATTGCCTGACCTTATCTTTTGGTCTTTGGAGTAACAAACAGCTTTCATGAGTCCTAGACCAGAGAAAGATAATACATGATTTCTCCTCCTTGCAGAGTCCTGTTTTCTCAGCAGTTCTTGGTTAGAATACTAAGTATTTCTATGTGTGGCTATATTGGTCAAGCACGCTGGACTGTACTCGTGTCCTTCTTTGGTATATTCTGACCTAGTGGTATATCCTAACCCGTCAGCATCTCTAAAAAGTTATGAAACAGCTAATATAATGTCTCTTTGACTTATAATAACATGCCTTATTGTGCTTAATGTTGAACTCTGTGTCAACATTTCTGACTCTCCAGTCTGCAGTGGGCAATGCTGGCGTTGGCCCAGTAGCCAGAGAAATTGCTCTAAACAATTTATACCCAGTCAGAGCAGATGCTACAAATTCATTATTTTGGACCACTGTCAGCACTACCCAGAACCCAGTGCAGCCACTATCCCTTGCCAGATTTGTCTCTGTCTCACAGTGTCAGATCAGAATGGCAGACACAGCTTTATTGATACTGCCTTCTGGAAATTTCCTACTTACCAATATGTTTGATTCTCAGAAACATGATTTAGTTTATCCCAACAAAATCCTATAATATCAAATGTGAGCAGAGGGCTTAAAATGAGGTTTTAAATTGCTCATTTCTAGTTCACTTGGCTATTGCTAAATGGATAATTCTGAAAAATTAACTCTAGAAATCCATATTTTTGACAAACCCAGTTGGGTCATCACACCTACCAAACTCCCTGGTCTGCCTACTCCAACACCATTATGTCAGTGACTACCTCTGGCTATTTGCTCCCAAAACTGCATCTCAGGCTCAGATTTCAAACTGAACCCAAAGCAGAACATGCAGCTGAATACACTATGAAGTGCTCCATGAAAGGAGAAAAAATACAAATGTCTGATAAGCATGAAGTTGCTCAGCTTCCCATAATCAGAGAAATGTACATCAAAACAAGAGGTAAAATTTGTTGATTGATGAAATCTTTTGGAAGGGCTCATTTGAAAGCTTCATGCGCTTGCCCCTTTCTCTAAACAATTTTCTTTGTTTTTACCAAGGTAAAGTTTAAAAAAAATTATCATTGGCATTCAGGGTTCAGCCTCTGGAAAGCCATCAGGGATGGAAACCCAAGTACCAGCTCCTAGAAGCTTGTTCTAAGTTAGACCTTTTGGGAATTGGCTGGATAGTGCTGAGCAACGTAGCCTCCAATACCTTATTCTTTAATGCTCTGGGAGGTATTAAACATGAATCGTGCTCTAGTGATTTGATAGAAAGTGCTGGAAGGGATAGAAGTAGCATAGGATGTCTTTCTGTTGGGCATGTCCACTGGGCAAGCATTGGACTGGAGGGCAAACAAGAGACAATTATGACATAGTCCTTGATTTCAAGGACCTCGAAGCTGGAATGACTGAGTGAACAGACAAATCCTTAGCAAACAACTGAAGATGAAAAGTTGTGTTATGCCATACTGCTAATACGGAAATATCATGGAACAGAGATGGCATTGGATAGAATAATCAGATAAGTCTCCTTGAAAAGGGTGGTATTTCCACTGGATCTTAAGTAAAGTTTGTGGGAAAATTCAAGGACCCATGATAAGGCACTGTAGGAGGGGCTCCCACATTAGCATGGACAGAGAGGCAGGAGAAGCAGAATGTGTTTGGCAAACAGCAGGAACTAAAAGCTTCGTAAAGGAGGACGCTCTTGTTGAGAAGAAAGAAAAAATAAGGTTTTCTTGCTGAGACTTGATTATGAAAGCTCTCAAAAGCCGGTAAGAGAAGTCTGGAATCGATGTGGAAGGCTGCAGGCAAACATTTTATCTCAGTGAACAATTATTGAACATCTTCTGTGTATTCTCAAGGCTCTGAGGAAACAGGAATGAATAAAACACAACCCAGGCCTGAAGGGGCTGGGAAGTTATAGTGGGTGACAGATGTGAGTGGACTCTTAGAGTAATTAATTTGGCCAGAATATACAAACTATGAAGAATTTAGGAACCTAAGCACAAAGGCCAAAGAAGAATCCAGACTGAAGGCAACTGTGACTATTCATTTCAGGAATATCGGTGTGTTTATAACCTACTGTTTTCCATTTTGGAGTTTCAGTTGAATTTTCCAGACAAGAGGATAAGTGAAAGTTGCTAGATTTAGCAAATAATTTTTTTTCTTTAGTGTAAGTATGTCCTGTTCAACATACGCTGTTTTTGTGAAATTTGGTTTAATGAACATACTGTATTTTGTCTAGCAACCCTAGGAAAAGTCCTGTTTACCATCTGTGACAGTTTTAATGGTCCATTTCCTATGGCAAAGTCAGTACAAGTTGATTGCACCATGCTTAATGTTCAACAGGAAGCATGTCCAGCTGGGTTTGAGTGTGCGTACATGCTAAGTACTTGACAAAGACCTTCTATTCCACAATAGGTGCCCATCACACAAGAAACTATTATGTATCTGCAAATATACTTACAGAGAAGAATCATATATAATGAAACTTTACTGAGTTCTAATAGGGTCTAGTAAGAGTTCTTTGGAGTAGTTTGTTTTTTTCTCACCCAAACTTAAAGAACTAAACCTATAAAAAAACTCTGCCACATTTGCTTCTTCAAGTCATATTCATCAATGTTACTTATCCTCTTGATAATGTACTTGTGTACTGTTTTCACTTCCAGAGAAAAGAAGAGAAGGGAAGTGAATTCTTCATAGGTTTATTGTTTTGACATCAAGAATTCCAACTGGTTACTGCACCCAATCTCCAACATCCAGTGAAACCTATTTAGCTTCCTGTTTGTCAAGTATAATAAAATAAAAATAAAATCCCCTGAATTCAAGAAAAATTGAGAAAACTGTGGAAGATAAAGAATAATTGTGAGGGGACTTTGACATCAATTTTACTCTCTCAAGGGATCCATAGTATTTCTACTCTGCTTCTTCCACTACAAAAAGATTTGACTTGAACTCTGTTTTGTTACAGATTCTTGAAAACTGGGATGTAGTTTCTAGCTTGTAATTTGTATAATAAAATTCCATAGTTACAAATTCACTGGGAGCCTGGGGTATTTGGAAGAATTGGGTTTTTGTGGAAATACATAATAATTGCCCAAAGGTATGATTTGGCCCAGAAAAATAAAAATTACAACAAAGGAACACATGGAGGATACACAGCATGAGCAAACATCTCTTGGTGAAGAGCAAGAAAAATCTCTTAAGAATGCTGAAGTGAAAAGCAGAGTATTACAGGACTCTAATGTTGTTTTGCAGGAGATAGAGCTACTGGAACTGGAAAGTTCTGAGATGCTCTTCTTTCTCTCTGTCTCTGTCTCCTTCTGCAATCCACCCTGGGTATTACTGCTTCTGTTCCAAAATGTAGTGAGCACTTTTGCATGACTTCCTAAATCTTGCATTTGAGGCTAAATAATTACAATGTTGGTGGCTAATTCCATTTTCTGTGAAAGAGCATCTGGAGTATCTTCCTGTAGTCAGGTATCCATCAGTGGTGCTTAGGATGGTCCTGAGGGTTCCTGTCTCTATGGGAGGGTTTGAGGCATGGATTTGGGCAGAGGTTTGGACAGAGAGGCTAAATCAAGTGACATAATAATTTCAGTGTTTTCTTTTGCATATTTTCCTCTAATTGCTCCTAAGCAGAATAAAGGGTTGGCTTGTGGCATGATTTTATGACATTTTGTTTTTATGAAGTTCTAAGTATTTCAGAACATTTGCTCTTGTATTGTGGGTTTTGTGGTTTAGGTTTTCCCTGAAGTTTATTATACCATGGAGAGAATTGGAATGGAAGTACTGTCCTCAAGATAATTTACAAAATGTCTTGGCCTATAAACACACTGTATTACCATGCTTAGCAAAGTCAGCACCCAATGCGGCTCAGCTTTAAGTGGATGAAGGAAGAATCTCTTTAAATGAAACTCCTTGACCAAAGACTTGAGACAACAAATGACATTTCACTGAATAATTAGCTGCAGCAATTGAGCTTCCTACACATAATATTCTGTGGGCCTCTCTCAAGTTTTGTGGCGCATTGTGTGAGAACAGGAGTAAACCAGAGGGAGTAGAGATGCCTTTCATAGGCTCCCAGTTAAGCTTTTAATTTACACTGGTTAGCTATACCAGCTGATGCTCCCACATCATTATCTGTGAGACAGTGGAGAGAAAAAAAAATGGCATTCTATTTTTTGCACCCTTTTCTCCTTGAGATCTTGCATCTTCATTTAAAAGTAATCAGGTGGGCAGGTGAAGGGATTGGGGAAAGGATAGCTTTTAATAGCTTTTGAGATCAAGACTTCAACTAGCTCCTTAAATGCTGTTCTCTGCTTCTGTAATGTCTCATGTAGTATTTTCAGTTCCACCTTGTGTGTTTTAAGAATTTTGTACTTTTCAGATTTAAAGATGTCTTAAAGAAGGACAGCAGGGTATCTGGAGGTGGCATAAATAGGAGAGAGAAGACTTTTAAAAACCATCCAATTTATCTCATCAGTCAATTACAGTATAGCTGTCCTCTAACACTGGCCTTATCTCTTAGTCTACAGAAATCTAGGATAAAGCAGCCTCTTTTGCCTGAAACATATACAAGTGGCCTGTGGAAAAAGAGCACAGTGCTTTGTGCAAGCCACATAGGGTTCAGACTGGTTAAAGCATAAAGTGTTAGCTAGTGTGCGGTAAAGGATGAGGATTCCAAGGGTCATAACCTGAGACACCTTCTAAGCCATGGTAAGGATGTCAGACTTTATCCCAGAGGCCATGGAGAACCACTGTGAGGACTTTATGCAAGACAAATGAAATCTGAGATTTGTTGGGAACTACCCTAGGAGGCAGGAGTAGAGCTGGAAAGAAAAATATGGGCTGGAGAGAGGTTTAGGTTGTCACAGTGACAGGGTTTTGTTATTGGCCAAGGGAGTGAGGGAAAAGGAAGAGTTGGAGATGACATCTAGGTTTCTGGATTGGACAACAGAAGGCAAATGGTGTAGTCATTTAGTCATTTGACGAGATAAGAGAAGAACTGGGGTTTGGAGGGAGAACAGAGTTTAGTTTTGGAAATGTCTAGGGTGGAGGACCCCACAGGAAAGTCCTACTTTTGTCTTTATAGGCGGGTAAGGCTGTTCACATGACCAAGCAGAGTTCATCCTCAGTCAGTGGCCAGGATTTATTTTTATCCCTGGTGTAAAAAAGGATCCACACCAGTAAAATGAGGAATTGGGGCTGGAATATGCCACAGAGATATACTTTGAGGTATTATCTAGATGTGCAACAATAATATTAAGCTTCTGAATGCAGAGACAAACAAAATCTACAGAGCTCTATGTAATAAACAGACTACATGGAATTTCACTTACATCAGTGGTTCGTATTTTATTAATTCCTTAACATGCTTCAGAAACCAAGCCCTGGTACTGCACGCTGGGAGAACTTCCAGCAGGGCATGCCCAGAAAATGGTGTACTTCATAAAAGTTATACCATCTCCCTGGGCTCTGATTTTCTTCTCCTTGGGTCAGTATTTCACTCTTGTCAGGATGTTTCTGATTCCTGCTGTCTTAAACCCCAGAAGAGAGCCATCTGCTGAGCTGAGCTGTGGAATGTTTTCAGCCAGAAGCCACGTATCATTATTCTAGCCAGGGCATGCTGTTGCTTGTAGAATTTCCTATAGGTGGAAGCCCAGCATATGTTCTGAGTTAGAGGCTCTCATCTGCCTGTGGCAAATTGCAGCCTGTGCTAGTGGAAATTCCCTCCTGGGTGATACTTGAACTGTTTGAGATATTATTTATGCAGACACTACTTTAAATAAAAACAATTATTTGTCCATTAGCATTCAATCTTTGAGTGCAAAAATGCATGTTTTCAATTGTCTTGCACCAAAAGCATGGATCACCTTCTCATTGGAAGAATTTTCTTTGTCCAGAGGGGAACAACGCTTGCGGAGATGTTATGGTTTGGATAAATGTCCCAAAGGCCCATGTGTTAAAGGATTGGTTGTCGGGCTGTGGCACTGTTGGAATGTGGTGACCCTTAAATGATGGTGGCTAAGAGGAGATTAGGTTACTTGAGGGTGTGCCCTAATGGGAATATCAGACCCCAGTCCCTTTCTTTCTGTCTGCTTCTGGGCTGCCATGAGGTGAGCATCCCTTGCCATGCACTATGGCCATGATGTGCTGCCTTGCCATGGGTCCAAAAACAATGAGATAACTGACTATGGACTGAAATCTTCAAAATTGTGAGCCAAAATAAACATCTCCTTCTCTATATGCACACCCATGTTTATAGCAGCACAGTTTGTAACAGCTAAATAGTGCAAGCAGCCCAAATGCCCATCAACAGCAGAATGGATTAAGAAAATGTGGTATTTTTATACAATGGAGTACTACTCTGCCATAAAGAATGATAAGCTTGAGATATTCCTAGGTAAATGGATGCATCTTGAGACCATACGCCTAAGTGAAATAAATCGGACACACATGTTTAAATATCGCATAGTTTCTCTGGTGTGAGAAACTGAAGTGTAAAGACTAAAATGTATTATATTGGGAAAGGGAAGAAAATGTCCAAATGGAAAGGGAACAAGGGAGGGGGAAAGGAACAGAGGGACAAGAGAAATAAGAAATGGAAGGAAAAAATGGAAACAAATTTTTTGTAAATAGGGAGGGAGGAGGGGTGAGGGAGGGAGGAGGGGTGGGGGAGGGGAATGGGAAAAAAAGAAGCAACAAGGTATATCATGTACAGATACAAATCCCCAATGATGAATGTTATCAATATGTACATCGAAAATGTACCATTAAAATAAAATTTAAAAAAAAATCTCCTTCTCTAAAGTTGATTATCCTGGGTATTTTGTTAGAGTAACAGGACACTGACTAACACAGGACAATATACTTTACGTTTCAATTTTTGAAAAGAACCTTTTTATATTTTAAAGGACGTATTCTGGCATAACATATTTATCATTTTAAACATTTAAAGAAAAGCTGTTTTAATTTAACCTAGTATTAGTGATGCCTGCTAAGAAATAATTCCATTTAACAAATTCAAGTTAGACAAAAAGTTCTAGCTTCGAGAGAAAGCAGCTAACTTTAGAAGAGAAATGCATTTTAGAGACAGATTGGTTATGTGGGTTCATGCTGCAGGTGCTGAGTAATTATTATTATCTTTCCTCCTTACTCTGCATTAATCAGAAGGACTCCGTTTCTGGAGTTGGGAAAGGAGCACTGTAGCAGTGAGCAGGTATAGAGGGCTTAGTATGCTGACCAGGAAGTAACATCCAAAGATATCAGGAGTTTCTTTTTCTAGAATAAAGTGTTCTGCAGGAGAAAAGCTTTGGGAGTTTCACCATGTGGTGAGGCTAAAAATTCTGGATGGTTTCAGGTACAAGAGATTGAGATGGAGCTATGCTCAGTCCTGGTGAGAGAGATGGACTGATGTCAAAGAGTTCTTGATGAAAGTCCTTCCAAGAGGCTTCATCATCCTTTGGATAAAGCCCAGCTTTCTGAAGATGGTCCATGAAGTTTTTATTATTTGACCATGGGTGTATTTCTGGCCTTGGTTTTGCCACCCTTATCCATTTCTAACACCTTATACAGTGTCATCCTTCCCAACACAGCATTTACCACTAGCTTTTAAAATAAATCATACCCTTGTAAAAGAAAGAATATAATGAATTTTTTTAAAAAAGCATGCTCATCTCTGAATCTAAATTATAAATTCCTTGAAATAAACTAATAGATTTAATTTAAAACCCATTTTGACTCCTACTGAAGTTTGGAAGCATGGCTTTATGAAAGAGATACAACTTTTAGATACAAATGGCCTGGCTAATTTTCCCAAGATTGTATGGTAGTTTGGCAATAAAGCATACCTTTGTTTTCCTATCTGTAAAATTGGGCTTTATAATTTACTAAGTAGGGCTTTGGGAGAATACAATGAGATCATGTTTATGAAGGACAACCCATGATGTGGTGTACACAGTTGTTGCTAAGTGGATATTGACCACATTATCTCCTAAGGGACTGGCTTAACCCTTTCCCATGAGCTCATAATGCTCAGATTCACTGCACTTCTGGAATGGTCGTGTGTGTGTGTGTGTGTGTGTGTGTGTGTGTGTGTGTGTGTACATTCTCAAACAGGCTCCCTCATCATGTAGCATGGACTGTACCATACAGAGGTTGAGTTTCTCACAGACTTTCCTCTTGTAATACGTATTTTTACAAACCTTCTATTTTCTTACCATGTAGTTCAAAGTATCTGCCACCTTCAAGCATATCTCCTCAAAATTGTGCTTGAAGGGCTGAGCTGAAAATTTTGAGCATGTGTGAATAATGACATAAAGTCCTGAATAAAAAATTAAAGGATAGTTTACAGCCCTAACTATAGCCATCTGTGTTGTTTCCATTACAAATTAAAATATCCATCTTGACACGAGTTTAATTTTTCCAAAACACCTGTTCTAAAAGAAAATGTACTTTTTATATAATTGGAATGGCAACACTGAAAATAGTTCTCTTTACTGGAAAGTCAGTTATGTTCCAGAGTAAGTGTTCACGTATGTAATGGGGAAAATCAATCCCCAAACGAAATACCTGGTAGCATGTACCAAACTCTGCCGTGGATGGATTGTCTTTCTTTTTTTCTTCCTTATTGTTTTTTCAGTGACCAATGAGCTCCTTCAGTTTTCTTCTCACATTTTGCAAAAGTCATTATACAGGCAGCAGTATGATCAGTTAACAACTATTGAATTCTGAAAAAAACAACAAAGCCTCCATCATACGTCATCCACGGAAATTGAAGCAATTTCCATTACAACCTTGTGGATTAGGCAGCTTATTTGCACCATCCATTTCCTCCTGTTTCATAAATAATTCTGATACCAGTGCATGATACACTTGTAGCTTACTGATTTTTCTACCAATTCAAATAGGTGTTTAATAATATAGGTATCTTTGAAGACAGCCTTCAGTACAGACTAAAATAGGAGAATTCTGGTTTGTGTCATTTTCTAGGCATCATTTAGTGTAACTGGGAAGCAAAAGAAATACCAGCATTTCCTTAAAATAAGACAATTTCTGAAGCCTAACACAGGAACTGGAAAAATTTATCTTCCTTCTGAGTTTCCTTTTAACTACCTCCATAAAACAAAGAAATTGCCAGAAACCTTTGGACACCTCCTCTGTCTTGATGGGGAAAAAAAAGCTGCTTAATTGAAGTTAGGGACTTTCTTTGCTTTTCCATTCAAAGATCACCTCTGTCCCCTTAAAGGGATGTCGGGGGAAAGATTTCTGCCTTCCAGGAGCCTTAGAGAATTATAATCACTTGTCTCCATGTATTATACACTCTCCTTGGAGTACATTAAAAGCCGTAAGATACAAAACAGATAGTACGTGCATATTACTACTTTTTTTATTGAACCAAGAAGATTTATTGCTACATTTTAGATATACATAATGATCACATTCATCAGAGTTAATTTGTACCTGTACATCATATATCTTGGTATTTTTTCCCCTTCCCTACTCCTCCCTTCAACTTCCTTCCCCCTCCTTATTTACAACAGCTTTAGTTACATTTTTTCCATTTTTTCTCTTTTTCTTTTCCTTTTCCCTTCCTTCCTTCCCCCCCCCCAGTCCTCCTTCCCTTTTGAATATTTTCTTTCTTTTTCACAATATCTATTATACATTTTCATCCTTATTTACACTTTTGGATTCTCATACCAGAGAAACAATGCGATACTTACTCATGTGTGTCTGTTTATTTCATTTGAGTATGTTCTCGGGGTGCATCTGTTTACCTAGAAATGTCTCAAGCTCATCCTTTTTTATGGCAGAGTAGTACTCCATCATGTGAAAAAACCACATTCTTTTTTATCCATTCATCCCTTGCTGGGTCTTTTGGTTGTTTCCAAGATTTAGCTATTAGAAACTGCTGCTATAAACATGGGTGTGCATGTATCCCTGTGGTTTGAGGCTTTTAATTCTTTTGGAAAGATACCAAGAAAGGGAGTAACTGGGTCAAATGGAACCTCTAGTACTAGGTTTTTTAGGAATCTCCACACTGATTTCCATAGTGGTTGCAGAGTCTACACACCCACCAACAGTGGAAGAGGGTTCCTTTTTCCCAACAGCCCCTCCAGCATTTGTTATTGGTTGATTTCTTGATAGTTGCCATTCTTTCAGGAGTGAGATGGAATTTCAGTGTTGTTTTAATTTGCATCTCTAGAATGACTCCTGATGTTGAATGCTTTTTCATATATTTATTTGCTGTTTGTACTTCTTCATCTGAGAAATGTCTGTTCATTTTAGATGCCCATTTTTGGATTGGGTCTTTCAAATATAGGTTCTTTCTATGCATGTTGGATAGATTTATCTGTGGACAGCAGAAGAGAGTGAATTTAAATAAATTTCCAAGCAATCTAACATTCTGTAATGTTCTCACCTGCACAGTTTAAGGTATTTCTGTGAGCATCACATTTTTTTTTTTTTGACAGGGTCTTTGACTGGTCTTGAACTCACTGCAGTCCTCTTGCAGAAGCCTCCTGAGTGCTAGGATTACAGGCAGGCCCCACCATGCCCAGCCACTGTGAACATCAGTTCTGTGGGCTGACTGTCAAGTACTTCCCAATGCATATTTCTGCAGTGTTCTGTGTTCAGGCAACTCCTCTCCCTTTCCTGCCCTTCTCCTCCAGGCTAGAAAGGGCTGTAAGAGAGAGAGCACTTGGCATTTTGGAAGGAACACAAGTAGTTTGCTATGACCTGGGTTTGAGATTTCTGAGTGGGGAGGTTTGGTGAGAGGAGATGGCAAATCCCGCAGAGTCCTGTCAACCTTGCAGTTGCATTTGAAAATAATACAGTACCAAGGATGGCTATTGTTTTCTTCATAGTAGCCCATCCTACACTGTAGGGTGTACAATATTTGAAAATTTTTTTCCTACCTTTAATCAATGTGAAACTTTGCCACTGTTAAAAAGAAAAAAAGAGTTCTAAGGTTAAAGAGGAGCTACTGAGCATTACAGACATATGATATGGTAAGATTTTACTTTTAGAAACATCACTGTTTTTTCCCATTCTTTGTGTTTTTCTGTATTTTCAAGAGTCTGAATCAAATGATGCGGAAAATGAAGCCCATTCTCGCAGCATATCCATCATCTGGAAATTTGTGTCAACGATATAGATAGGAGACAATGATATGCAAACTGTGCAGTTGGACTGAGGCATATGTTGAGGCAAAACGGGTTTGGAAACAGGTTTTCAGGTTTCTGATGAGTGATACTCCACACAGGAAGGCAGGGACAATTATGTCTGATTGGGACAATTTGACATGCATGTGAGTCATCTTTGTAGAGATGCCCTACAGGCAATTGGATTGTTGGATCTGGGTCTAGGAAGTAAGTTCTGGACTGATATTTGGGCGTTGCCAGTCTCTAGAAGACATAACAGTAGTTAGGATCACCAAGTGAGCATGAGAAGACTAAAAACAGCCTGGTGGAGCACGAAACCCTGAGGGGTGTCTGCAGGGATTAGAACGCGAGAGAAAGTAGCCTCAGAAGTGAACAGAGAGCTTGTTTCATGATGAAAAAGCCACCAATTGTCCCAAAGGGCTCAAGTGCAGTGATTCTGTACGATCATCTTTGACTGAATTTAGCAATAAGAAGATTTTTAGGAAGAGATATGGCAGTGGAATGTCAGGAGAGGAAGACATTACAAAATTTCAAGGATTAACTAATAATAATAGTAACTAACCATTTGGGGGAGCTTATTGTGTGGCGGACATTGTGTTAACTTCCTCCCCAGTATTTCTGTCATCTATACTCACAGAAACCCAATACACAGAATTAATATTTATTCTACTCCCAAAAATAATTGAGCTGGAGAAAAGTTACGTACTATGTTCGATATCACATATGTCAGGTGAAGGAAGAACAGCTCAGACTCAAGCCTGTTTTAATCCAAGATCCCTAACTTTGTTTGAGAGGAGAGAGGGACAGTGTAGGCCTGTAGTACAAGTTGGACTGCCTTCCACAAATGAAGGTGTGAGGTAAGAGAGGGAGCTAGAAGGGCCATCCCAGCCATGAGAGGGGTTTGTTTGTCTGCTTGTTTGTTTTCAGCATGGAAAAATCCTGAGGTATATTTAAATACTGATAGAGAACAACTGGTAGAAAAAGAGAAACTGAAGATTTGGAGAGAGGAAGACTGATGCATGGGATAGTTTTCCTGAGAAGGGGACAGAGATGGGAGGTATCTCACTGTCATTATCATCCCGTGATCACAATTTGGAAGCAGATGGTTGAGGAGGTTCTTGTCCTGTGGCTTATATTTATTTTCCTGGTGAAGGGGAAGGTGAGAGACTTTTTTGAGCAGCACATGGTGATTAGGTAGAAGCTTTGATAAGTATGAGGATTTACATTTGCGTGAGTGGAAAGAGAGTGGAAGAGAAGGGGTCAGCGCCAGAGAAATGTGGAAAGACCCCAACGAGTACCGAGTACCATAGTCCAGTGGAGGCTGGAGTGAAAGGGATTTGTGGTGAAATTGGCCTGGAACAGAGGGAAGAAGGGAAAGGTCTTCTGTGCTAGATGCTCGGAAAGGACTTATTGAATCAGGCAAAATTAGGTAGATAGACAGATAAACACTGAATTTGCATTGACTAGTATTTTCCCGTGACCTTAATGTATTTTCAAAATTAAATCTATCACATTGGCTACCTATTAGTCTTTTTCTCATAAAAAGAGAAAAATCTCCATATATATGACTCTATGAAAGTTTAGATTTCAGACAAATGAAAACTCTCCCTAATAAGCTTATGTTCTATATAATTTTCTACTGTTCCTTTAATTCTGTAAATTTCTCAGAACTGAAGGAAGGCGACAACAACAAAAAAATTAAAATGGGAAGAAAAAAATCAAAAGGGAGGAGGAGACGGGGCTGGGGGAGAAGCAGAGGAAGCGGGAGAATTGGATGTGCTCTGAAGTCCTGTGTCATGAAGAATTCCAGTGTCCCTCTGGCTCCCCAGCCTTCCCGTATCTGAATTTTCATTTCGTGGAGATCCTCCTGGGACTTGGCCAGTTCACATGGTGACTTCATAGTTCACAGCAGTGACTGACAGCTTCACAAACCAGGCTTGATGTCTGATGGACAACTACATCTCTCCTGCTAAGTGCTAGATCTAAATTTTCTCATAGCTGTGGAAGCCCAGCTTGGAGGCTCCTTTGAGCCCCTCAGTCTTTGCTGACTCCATTTTCCTCCTCTTACCTAGCCGCAGGATGGCATTTCATGCATTGTTTTCTTCACAAGAAGTGTTGGGTTCAAGGTGAAAATCAAGGTGTAGTGAATGGCCCAGATTTAAAAGAACTACACTTCTAAATCAGGGTCAGCTGCTTTTGAGGGTGGCAACCTTGAATCTTCTCCCATGCAAATCTGCAGCTCACAAGGCAGGACAGTCACCTTGGCAACCATGGAGACGTTACTTTGAGACCTTTCACTCTGACATATAATGGGCCATGTCACCACTCCCAGGTGACCCTGAATCATAGGCTACTTAACCACATCACAGAGGAGCTAAAATATGGGCAAGACTTGCAGAGTAAATGGCCCTAGTACTGTACATGGTGAATTCTTGTGAATAAATGTTAATGTTACAAATTAAACTTCTGAAACACTGAGTAAAATTTTGGGAAATGGAACTTTTCCCTCTTTAACAGTGGCAAACAAATCATCCTTCTGTTTTATACATCTATCAAATAGTTTTTGAGTGCCTACTGTGTTCCCTGCCCTGTCTGTTGTGAAGAGGCCCTCCCTATCTTGCCCCTGTTCCACTTGTGATTTAGTGTTTGGAAAAGAAATGAAAACTCCTGTGTACTGAGCACCTTTTGTTGTTTGCACTATGTCATCTCCTGGCTCACCAAGAATGGCTCAAGATAAGAAGGATTATGTTCATTTTACAGACTGGAAATTGAGGTTCAGACATATAAGTTAATTACCAGCAGATGTCAGGCCTGGGGTTTTAATCCTTGTCTATCTCCAAAGCTCATAGTCTTCTTGCTGGTTAATTTGCTAGAGAAGGAAAGCAGAAAAGAAGTAGAGACTTCAGATTTCAAGAACACTACTTACTCTTAAAATTGTATTTTAGCATTGGAAGCTGTCATTTACTCCTTTTTGCAACTAAAGGTCAATCTAATCACCATTTTCTTATCCTTTGCATGTGAGATTATAGACTGGCCACAGAGTGAAGACCTCATTCACAAGATAGTGTTAACTGGGGGATCTTAAGTACCTTGTGTGAGTTATAAATGATCGCCCATTTTATACTCACTCTCCCTTCCACTTGGCGCCAGTATAATTAACTGATGTGAAAGGATATATCAACAAAAGAGAGAGATATTTATCTTGGTCAAATGTCCCTGGGGGTAAACTTTGCCTATGTTGTCCTGGCTAATCATCGTGCACACCCTGCAAAGGGAGTGCCATGGTTTAGATGTAGTTTCCTCCAAGCTTCATGGGTTGAGAGCTTGGTTCCCAGTATGGCAGTGGTATAGAGGTGGTGGGATCTTTAAGAGGTAGAGCCTAATGGTAGATTCTTAGGCTGATTGGATGATTGGAGGTTTTCCTCATAAAGGACTGTGGGACCACAGCCCCTCTGTCTTTCTCTTTCACAGTGTGACCTCTTACTCCCAAAACTGACCCCACCATTGCCACCCACCATGAGGTGCTGACCAAAGAGGCCCTCATGACAGCCTGAACCAGCCTGCTGTTCAGGCTTTTAGCCTACAAAACAGTAAGCTAAATAAGCCTCTTTTAAAATAAGGTTACCCTGCTTCAGGTACTTAATTATAGTAACCCAAAGTGAAATAATACAGAGGAGATAAAGAAACCGAGGAGGAGAGGGAGATAGAAGCTTGCTCAGCAAGAGAAATAAGAATTCAGGATTTTAACTCAAGTGTGCCTAGCTCCAAAGTCTTTTTTTTTACCACACTGTTCCAATAATAAGAAGTGGATTTAAGGGACTCTGTGGGGCTCAGGGACGAAGGAATAGATCAGGGGTTAGCCGTCACCTCAGCTGAAAGCATAGCCCTTACTCAACCTCCTGGCCTTTGGCTGTTTTGTCTTTCATTTCAAAGGGATCCTTGTCTAGAACCACAGAAGTAGACTGCAGCAGCGTGCAACTTCAGTGAATTTTCACATTGGATATCACACACTCTGTAGATCTTTCCCAGAAATTTTGACATCTGACAACATTATAGAAGGAGCACTATTTTTGGAGTCAAAAGTTCTATTTGGAACCCTGAGGAACTGTATGTGCATCTTTGGGAAAGACCCTAAAGTTCTTTTGGGCAAAATCCTGAAACTCTTATTTTCTTTGTATTTCAAGTGTAAACAAAAATACCTACATTATTTATTCACACATCATTCACTCATCCATTCATCCTTATTCAAGGGACTGTTGTAACTGTGGGAGTTAAGGGATCAATAGGACAAATAACATGCCTATTCCTTCCTTTTTTTCCTTTTTGGTGGCATTGGGGATTGAGTCCAAGGTCTTGAGTATGCTAGCCAAGTGCTCTACCACTAGGATAATCCCCAACTCTTTTTACTGTTTTTTTTTTTTTTGTTGTTGTTGTTGTTTTTTTGAGACAGGATCTTGCTAAGTTGCCCAGTCTGGCCTTAAACTTGAGATTCTCCTGTTTCCCAAGTGGCTGGGGTTATAGGGGTGTGCCACCACTTTCGGCTCAGTATACCTCTTCTTAGTGAGTTTAAGAGGAGAGATTGACCATGAAGAGTAAGCCAATACATGAATAAAATAGCCTTGTAGTATTTTATGCTTCACAGGGGCATGGAGAGGGCTGGCATGGAGGTGAAGATTCTAGAGTGGTTGACCAAAGTGATATAAAAAAATAAAAAAACCAGTGGAGGGACGTGCACCCCTGGGAAAGAAGAGAACAGAGGGAGGAGATAGACATGGGCTTGGGGTATTCGAGGAATAGAGGAGAGGTCTTGGAGGACAGAGGGAAGGAACCAGTAATGTAACATAGGTAATGATAAACTACATGTTACAAATAGATTTGCAGAGATTATTATTTTTATTTCTCTTACTCCTACTACCCTCACCTCCTTTCCTTCTTACATTGTCTTTCTCTCCTTCCCTCCCTCCCTCTTTCCATGGTCATTTATATCAGTGCGTCTCAAACTCTGATTTTAAAAAAAGAACTTTCTAATTCCAATCAGTTTGTGAGCTGATACTTCTGTAAAATGTCCTGGTACTGTTAAATAATGATGGAGACTTTCAAATGCTGATTTGAATTTGTTTATCTCCCTCATGGTAGGCTGGTATCGCATAATTAATGGACCACACCTTGAATAGCATTTTCCTACATTCAAGATTTTTTCTGGTCTGATTTGTACCCACAAGCTTTATTATCAAAGGTTTCTGCCAACTTCACAAACTCTAAAATCCAGTGCCTTAGTCGGCATTGGTGCCAACAAATAGAGAGGAGAGGGCGTTGTGCCCTGCAGCGCTGGACTCTATGAAGGGTTCTGGAGAGAAAGGTTGACATCTATCCACAATGAACTGTGTTTGAAAGATAGCACTTAGCGTTCAAAAGCACAACTCAGACATCTTTGTAAGCAAATAAGATTGTGGGCCTCTGCATATTGTGCTCTGATTTCAACAGATCCTCCAAACTCTAAGAGACAAAGGCCTGGAGGCTGTGGTAAAGAATCACCTTTAGTTTTTCCTGATACTGTTGTATATTAAAATGGTCCAATTAATCCAGAGCCAGGGCAGCCCGGTAGGACACTTCGTATAGAATCTAGAAGGAAAGCACTGACAGCTGGACATTTCCCATTAGGGCTCAATTCCCTTTACTAAGTTTGAAAAGTCAGGGAGAAGTGTCCAACAAGGATGGAAACCATGCCAAGATGAATTTCAAGTTGGTTTGAAAAGGCTTGAGCAATAATGGCTGACTCTTAACTGGGGAATGAACAGGGTTATTAAAGCCATCAAAGTGTGCCTTGGGATATTCCCAGCAACTGGACCAGCTCTGCTGTGCTGTGAGACTAAGGTGGCAAGGTGAGGACCCCACACCCGGTCTGACGTGCAAAATAAAGATAACAATACCAGCTTCCCAAGGGAGGTAATGTTTGTCAAGGGTGACACAGGAATTTCTCTGATATCTCAAGCAGTGCACATAATTTTTGGCCACTGGAGAGGTCTCAACTCAGCTTAAAAAGCAAACAACAGACTCTTAGCTCTAAGTACAGGGAATAGTAGTCTTCTCATTTTGTCTTAATTTTCTGAACAACTGAAAACCAAGCAGTAATTGTTTGGAAAACTTCACTGATGGAGTGTTCGTCTAGGCAAGGAAATGAAATTGCTTTGGGCCCTGTTTTGAATAGCTACTTCTGGTTTGGCAGACATGTGTCCATTTGCTTTTCTGGAATATTTTTCTTGTCCTGTGCTTTAAAAAAAGTACTTCTTGGGAATTTAAAGATTTGGACAGAGCCCAGAAGGCAATGAAAGGAGCTGTATCTTATCATTCAGTTTCAGGCTCCATGGATTTAAGTGTTTCCACCAACTCGAACTCTGTTTCCAAAAGAGGGATGCCCTGTTCATGGCAATTTGAAGTGGAGTAGTTAAAAAGCTTTGGACTTGGAAATCACATACACTGGCACTTGCATTCTGACTGTGCCTCTTCAGAGTTGGCACAAGGCATTTCAGCTCTCTGGATTAATATCTCGCGTAAATATCACACATAAATACAGTAATAACGACGCTAATGAGAGCTCCTTGTTAAGTGTTGAATGAGATACCTAAGAGGCCCTCAGCCCAGAGCCTAGTACAGTACCGAATGCTAGCAATTAATACCTATGCTATGATCCTATTATTATGTTCTTGGCCAACTCAAATCTAGAGAACTTGTTACTAGTCTGTCCTCTGCTGACATCTTTGCTCTGTAAGATAATTGGATTACTTCTATACTTTTGGCAACCCTACTCCTTCTCATCAATCAGATAACTAGTGTGTAGCTTTTTAAAAATTTGATGGAGCAATGAGCTTATATTGTAATAGCTGCTATGGTGTGTAGCAAACAGATTCTTAAAAAATGATAGGACTGGAGGCTCAGCTCAGTAGTTGAGTGCTTGTATAGCATGTTGTAAAGCCCTGAGTTCAAGCCCCAGCACAGCCAAAAAACAAAAACGAAAAACAAAAGACCCAGAAGGGAATTAATACAATGAACTCTCAAAGGACCTTACTTATTTCATCTAATTTAGTTTTCATAAATATCTCTGCGTGATGGGTAGATTATTCTCATTTCATCAGTGAGGAAAGAGAATCAGGTGTTGTGGTGCACACCCGTATTCCTTGGTATTTGGGAGGCTGAGACAGGATTGCTTGAGCACAGGAGTTCAAGGTTTGCCTGGGCAACACATTGAGAATGTCTCTTAAACACATACATGCACAAAATGAGAAAAGAGGTCCTGAGAGGTTAAGTGACTTTCCTAAGCTCACACAACAAATACATGAGTTAACACCTAGCTCCTTAGAATAAATAAAATGCCCCATAAAATAGTGCTCGTATTATTGCACCAAACTGCCTTTTTGCCTTTGATGAACTCCTGGGCTAGTTAGAGAAGAGGAGATGCACATAATGCAGAGCAGTGTGTAGATAATTGAAAGCCACCACAGTCAAGTGAGAAGGACAGTAGCACTTTGCCTGCCTTACCTCTGTCCCGCTGCCTGAGGTTGTCCTCAACCACTGCCAAGTGAGAGTGGAAAGCCACACCGGGCACAGCAGCCCTGGCCGGCTGGGGCACTGGTGTACCCTTGACCCAACTAGGCACAAGTTGAGTCTCTCCATACTTTGAAGACAAATGGATTATAATAGGTTGGCGTTGGATGTTTGAATCGGGAGATTGTGTGAACACAGGAATGGCATACCAATATTCCATTATTGTGTAACAGGCTAGCACAAATTTAGCAGATTGGGAAAATACCCACTGATTACCTACCAGTTCTGTAGGTCTGGCTCTGTGTACTGGGTTCTCCACTTAGAATGCTAAAGTCTTAGAATGCTAAAGTCAAAATGGTGGCCTACCTGGATTCCTTTGCCGGGGCTCTAGGGAAGACCACATTTCCTAGCTCTTTCAGGCTTTTAGCTGAATTTAGTTTTTGGTGACTGTGGTGGTTGCAGGACTGTGTTCTCATTTCCTTGCTGATTATTGACAGGAAGCTGATCTTAGTTCCTAGAGACTGCTCATAATCCTTGCTTTGTTATTATGTTCATCTCTAAAGCCAGCAGTGGAAAATCTCCCTCATATTGAACGCTTCCTTGATTCTCATCTTTTTCTCCAGAAGACCCCAGATCATTTAGGGTCTGGCCTGCCTGAGGAAATCCTCTTTTCTTAATGAGAATTGTGTCATATGATGTAACCCTAATCATGCATATTAGTCTGTTCTCTGTTGGAATAACTGAATACCACAGACTGGGTGATTTATAATGGATAAAGGTTTGTTCAGCTTACAGTTCCAAAGGCTGAAAAGTTCGAGGTTTGTTGGCCACAACCAATGAGGTTCTTCTTGGTGATTGTGATTCCCCTCACAAGGAATTACATGGTGAGATGGAGTGTCTAAGCTCAGGTCTCTCCTCTTATAAAACAACAGTCCCATTAGATTAGGGCTCCACTCATTTATCCTCATTTAACCTTAATTACCTCCCAAACCTCCAATATCTTAGATTAAGCTTCTGTGCTTTTAATACCTTAAAATTGGGATGAATTTTGGTGTTACCCACCATAACAACCCTTTGTCGGCTGTCTTCCTTCCTCTGCCTTCCTTGCCCCCTTTCTTACTGGTACCTCCAGACACTAGCTCTCTAGTAAAATACTTGTACCAACAAAATACACTTCTGGGAGAATGCACAGTAAGATGATGATGTAGGACCAAGTTTTCTTTTTCCCTTGAGAGGACCGATTTGGGAATATGACAGCAGTTCTCAATATCATCCAGCCACAGAGGTACTGCTGAATTTCTCATCCCACTGTTCTTTCCTCAAGCAAAAGTCTTGCACTTTGTCTCAGAGATGCTTCTGCTTCTACCCACACCCTGTTGCTATTTTTGCTGCTCCAGTCTAACTTCTGGCTCTACTGCGCACCTGGACAAATGGGGGTCCTAGCAGGAGTCGACTGTAAGACTACAAAGCCATGTGCAAAGTACTATAAAGACAGCACACGGGATAGTACAGGAAATGGCACATGCTGGACTAGGGTTGTGGGAGGAGTGTTTCCACCTGGGCCTGAAGGGGACCCGGAAGACAGCGCTGTTTGGAGACTGCTCCCTTGGAGCCTTGCACGCTGGTCAGCAGAACAACCCTTTGGTCAGATTGGAAGCTGGGGGAATTGTAATCAGGCATCACTTTCTAGGTCTCTGTCTGTTGGCCGCTGACATGCCCCATGAACGAAACCAAGCTGGAAGTCAGAGGGGACCAGAGTCAGTTTGTTTCGTACATACATGTCAGCCTCCTGGGTGGAGAGGAGGGTGGAGAAAGGGTGCAGTGGGTCTGCAGTGAGTGAAGTTGTTCAGCACGCCACCATTGTTTCACACACTGCTTCCCAGAGGCTTTATGTGAGAGATGGGCAAAGGGCACAAATCTCACATGCATTCAGATCTATAAAGATGGTTGTTTATATTGCGATGAAAGTGTATATGTGTGTATGTATTTATTTACTGACTTGGTAGGTGTTTTCGTTTCCTGTGACTACTATAAAATACTACTACAAGTTTAGTGGCTTAGAATGACTCATATTTATTCTCTTATACTTCTGGAGGTCAGAGGACCCAAATCAGAGTCATCAGGCTAAAGTCATGGTGCCAGGAGGAGGCTTCAAAGGAGAGTGTTTCCCTCACCTTCCAGGTTCCTACAGGCCACTTGTAGTCCTCAGCTCTAGGCCTCTTCCTCCATCTTCACTTCCATTTTTGCTTCTATCATCACATCATTTTCTCTTCTCTGCAGTAAAATTTTCCTCTACATTTAGTGAATTAGACATTGGGCAAATTCAAGGTAGTCCCCTCATTTCTAGATCTTTGACTTAATCACATCTGCAAAGTTCCTTTGTCATCATATATGTAAAAACAGGTTCCAGGCATCAGGACCCGGAAGTTTTAGAGGACTCTTGTTCAGCTTACCTAGTCAGTGCGTGGGCTCTCCAGTCCCGCAGCTTGAGGGCAGTCCTGCCATTTACCAGCATCATGACCTTGGACAGGTTACTTAGCTCCTCTGTGTCTGTTTCATCTCCGGGAGAAGGGGATAATAATAATAATAATATGTACATGGCATTATTTCTGTGAGGATTAAATGAGTAATCAGTGGAAAGTGCTTATCCTAGTGTACAATAAACACTCAATAATTGTTGATGATTATGTTTCCACTGTTGTTATTTAGGCCTGTGTTACATATCTCTTGTTTTTGCCTGCCAGTGTTCATTTTCTTCTGCTGCAGCTAACGGCAGCTCCATTTCTCTTAGGGAATTTTCTCTATTGCACTCTATCCATTTGGTTTAGGTGAGGCTGAATGTACTTGTAGGCCCAGGACTGCATAGGCGACTCAGGACTAAGCCCATGAATGCAATTTGCTCGACTTGGTTCTGAGGGTTGGTTCAATGGTGGATATGTGAGCCAAGTTGGTATAAGCATCGTGAATCCCTAACTTTTCCAGGAGCAACCAGGAAGGGAATGTTTTTATGGAGTACTGAGAGTAGAGTATATGAAGCTGTCACTATGAGCAGCATTTCTTCCTCCACTTTCAAAATGTTGTCACACTGTAGAATCAGCCTAGGGGATGGGAATCAGAATTAAGCCTTCTTTTCTATTTTCATAACCAAATGATAAGAGAATGATGATAGTTATTACATTTGTGTGTTGCTATCTTAATCATTACTCAGTAGAAGACATAAACTAAAAACATTATTACAAAAAAGAAACAGATGATAACACAAACTTTCTTTTCAATGAACT
The DNA here is from genome assembly GCA_004026905.1 of Hystrix cristata. Classification (NCBI taxonomy): domain Eukaryota; kingdom Metazoa; phylum Chordata; class Mammalia; order Rodentia; family Hystricidae; genus Hystrix; species Hystrix cristata. The sequence continues at coordinate 10,601 of PVJO010010690.1, read as the reverse complement.
AAGATAAACTTTTGGTATAAATGAAACAAATTAGCATACATATTGAAATATTTTTAAAACAATGGAATATATAATTTGAGAAAATATTTTAATGTCTCCTTACTTCATATATATATTGTTTCTCATATAAGAGGAATCATATGTATTTGAGCTTGTGTGTTTGACTTATTTCATTTAACATTATGTTCTCAAGGTTCATCTGTTTACCTATGAATGCCTCAAGTTTATACTTCTTTTGAATAGTGTAGTAAACTCTATTGTGTGTAAATACCGGATTTTCCTTATCCATTCATCCGGTGATGGACATATATGCTGTTTCCAAGATCTAGGTATTATAAATTGTGCATGTATCTCTGTAATATGGTTACTTTAACTCTTTTGGGAAGATACCTAGGAGGGGGATAGCTGGGTCAAATGGAATTCCTACTTTTGAGGAATCTCCACACTGATTTCCATAGTCATTGTATTAGTTTACATGACTAACAGCAACGTAGAAAAGTTCCATTTTTCTCCTATATTCTTGCCAGCATTTGTTAATATTAGATTTTTTGATGATAACCATTCTTTCTGGAGTAAGATGGTATCATATCTAAATGTAGTTTTAATTTGTATTTCTCTGATGCCAGCAATGTTGAACATTTTTTCACACATTTATTAGCCATATGTACTTCTTCTGAAACGTGTCCACTCATTTCTCTTGCCTGTTTTTTGATTGGATCTTTTATTTGGGGGGAATCTAATTTTTTTTGAATTCTTTATATATTCTTAATGTTAGTCTTCTGTACATGGAATATCTGGCAAAATTTTTTTTCCCATTCTGTAGATTGTCTCTTCACGCTGTTGGTTGTTTCTTTTGCTGTGCAAAAGCTTTTTAACTTGACATGATTCTTGGTATCATTTCTCATGCTGTTGGGATTCTACTCAGAAAATCCTTATGTATGCCTATGTCTTCAAGAGTTATATTTTATCCTCCAAAAGATTAAGTGTTTCTGTTTTAACGTTTAGATCTTTGATCTATTTTGAATTTAGCTTAGTACATGCTGAGATATGTGGGTCTAGTCTTAATATTCTGTATGTGCCTGGGGTAGTTTCTGCTTTGTCTATTCTGTTCCATTGATCCACATGCCTGTTTTTATGCCTATACCACGCTATTTTAATCACTGTAGTTTTATAGTATAACTTCAAATCTGGGATTATAATTCTACCTGCTTTGCTTTTGTTGCCCAGGATTGATTTTGCTATTTTGGGTCCCTTCTGATTCCATATACAATTTCGGATTGTTTTCTCTAGCTCTCTGAGAAATGATATTGATATTTTGATATTGGGATTGCATTATATCTGTGTATCAGTCTTGGAAATATGGTCATTTTCATTATATTGGTTCTACTAATCCATGACCGGGGATATTTTTCCATTTTCTGATGTTCTCCTTAATTTCCTTTTTCAGTCTGATGTAATTTTCACAGGAAAAAAAGAAGCAGTGAGATATATCATATACTGGTACAAATCCCCTATGATGAATGTTATCACTATATATATCTAAAATGTACCATTAAAATAAAATTTAAAAAATATAAAATAAAATTTCATTGTAGACTTTTTTTACTTCCTTGGATTAATACCCGAGTATTTAACTTTTTTTTATGCTGTTGTGAATTGTATTGCTTTTCTAATTGCTTTTTTTCAGTGAGTCCATTATTAGTGTATAGTAGTGCTATTGATTTTTATGTGTTTAATTTGTATCTTGCTATACATTTGGTTATCAATTTCAGAAGTCTATTCATGGAGTTTTTTGGGTCTTGTAAGTAAAGGATCATGTTATCTGCAAGTAATGATATCTCAACTTTGTCTTTTCCTATACATAACCCTTTATTTCTTTCTCCTGCCTGATTGCTCTGGTTAATGTTTTGAGGACTTTGTTGAACAGCAGTGGTGATGATGGACATCCTTGTCTTGTTCCTGAGTTTAGAGAAAAGCTTTTCTGCTTTTCCCCATTTAATATGATGTTGGCAGTAGGTTGGTTACCAATGGCTCTATCACGTTGAAATGTAGACCTTCTGTACCTATTTTCTTCAGAGTTTGTATCATGAATGGATGTTGAATTTTGTCAAAGGCTTGTATTTACATCTAGTGTGATGATCATGTGATTTTTCTTTTTGTCCTTGCTTCTGTTTATGTGATAAATTACATTTATTTATTTACATGTGAGCAGTCTTTGCATCCCTAGGACAAAGCCTGTTTGGCCATGGTGTATGATCTTTTTGATGATTTCTTGCATTCTGTTTGCCAGTATCTTGTAAGGATTTTTGCATCTACATGCATTAGATAAATTGGCCTATATGGTAATACCTTGGTTCACAATGCTTCAGTTTGCAAACAAAAGCATTCAGCAGAATTTTGCTTCCATTCACAAGCTCCACATCAGGTGACAAACACGACCACAGCCATCTTCCCTAAAACTGTAAAATAAGTTTATAAACCAAGGTTCCACTGTAGTTCTCTTTTTTGGTTGGATCCTTGTCTGATTTTGGGATAAAGATAATCTTAGCTTCAAAGAATGATTTTTGGAAGTACTCCTTCCCTTTCAATTTCATTAAAAATTTTGAGGAGTATTGGTGTTTGATCATCCCTGAAAGTGTAGAATTTGTGTGTGAATCCATTTGGTCCTGGACTTTTCTTAGTTGGTAGGTTATTATTATTATTATCATTATTATTATTATTACTATTATTTTTACTGCTTCAGTTTCATTGCCTGTTATTGGATTATTCAAGGCTTTTATGTCTTCTTGGTTCAGTTTTGGTAATTCATATGTCTCTAGGAATCTCTCCATTTCTTCTGCACTCTCCAGTTTTTTAACACATATGTTTGTGAAGTAATTGCTAATAGTTTTATGAATTTTGACAGTGTCAGTTGTGATTTTATATTTTTCATTTCTAGTTGCATCGATTATGTGTCTTTTCTTTCCTTTTTTGGTAAGATTGACTAAGGGGTTGTCTATTTCATTTATTCTTTCAAAAAACCAGCTCTTCGATACGTTGATTCTTTGTATTGCTTTTTTAGTCTCCATTTAATTGATTTCTGTTCTGATCTTTATAATTTACTCCCATTATATGTTCCAGGTTTGGATCGTTCTTGTTTTTCTAAGACCTCATGATGCATCATTATGTTATTTAATTGGGTGGTTCTGTTTTTCTGATGTGGGTATTCACCACTATAAACTTCTCTCATAGGACTGCTTTCGTTATGTCCCAAATGTTCTGGTATGTTGTACTGGCATTATTATTTAATTCTAGGAATTGTCTTATTTCTTCCTTAGTTTCCTCTTTGACCCATTGATTTTTCAAGAAAGTGTTAATTTCCATATGATGGCATAGTGTCTATGGTTTCTTTTCCTATTGATTGCTGGTTTCATTGCACTGTGATCTGATAATATGCATGGCAAATGTTTGATTCTTTTGCATTTGTTTAGGCATATTTTATTCACTATTATGTGGTCTATTTGGGAGAAAGTACCAAGAAGAAAGTGCAGCCAAAAAGAATGCGCATTCTGCTGTTAGGTGGCACACTCTATGAAGTCCATTTGTTCAAAGGTTTGGCTCAATTCTAGTATTTTGACATTGAATTTTTGTTTGGTTGATCTGTCTGTTTGTGATAGTGCGGTATTGAGATCCCCCACTATAATCGTATTTATGTTTGTTTGATCTTCAGAGTTTGTTTTATGAAGTTGGATGCACTGTGGTTTGGTGCATATGTATTTGCAATTGTTTTCTCTTCCTGTTGAATAGTTCTATTAACCAATATGTGATGTTCTTTTCCTTTTTTGATCAGCTTTGGCTTGAAATCCACTGTCTGAAAATAGGGTAGCTACTCCTGCTTGTTTTCAGGTTCTCATTGTGTAGAACATTGTTTTCCATCCTTTGCTTTTTAGTCTATCAATTTCTTTTTGTGTTAAATGTGTTTCTTGTATACAGCATACTGTTGGATTTTATTTCTGCTAATTTTGCTAATCTGTGTCTTTTGATTGGCAAGTTGAGCCATTTACATAGATAGTTGTGATTGATAGGTATTGACTTATTCCTGTCATTGTATTAATTTTCTATTGTTATTTTGCTTTCTTTCCCTTCTACTTAATGGCTAGATCTATCTCATGTATTCATTTTATTGGACCTTTTGGCATTGTCAGCTTCGTGGTCTCTTTACAGGATAGCCTTGAGAATAGAATTTTTTGGAGTGTTTATTTGGTGGACATAAATTTCTTTAGGTTTTCTTTATCATGGATATATCTATTTTTCAATCAATTTTGAAAGATAATTTTGCAAGATATAACAGTCTGGGGTTGAAAGTTGTTTTCTTTAAGAGCTTGAAATACTTCATTCCATGCTTTCCTTCCTCTAAGTTTTGTGTTGAGAAATCTGTTGTAATTTTAATAGATCTTCTTTTACATGAGACTTGTTGCTCTTTTTCTAGCAGCCTTCAAGGTTCTGTTGCTGTGTTGTATTTTTGGTATTTTAATTATTATGTGGTGTGAGGTGATTTTTTTTTTAATCACAGCTGTTTAGGGTTCTATATGCTTCACTTATCTGTATGCTAAATTCTTTTTCCATTTCTGGAAAGTTTTCTGCTATTACTTGTGTAAACAGGTTTTTTAATGACCTTTGTGTTGTCTTCTGGTTGTTTGCTAATTCTAATTACTCTTATATTAGCCCTCTTTGAGTTATCTAGGAGGAGTTCAAGCCATTTCTCATGTTCCTTTGTGGTTTTTAAAGTATCTCTCATTAATTGATCATTGACCACAGCCCTGACCTCTGACATGCTGTCTTCACATTGGTCACCTCTGCTACCCATGCCTTCAGTCATATTATTAATCTCCTGGATTTATGTTTGGAACTTTCTTATGGATTCCAATTCTGTTCTACGCTGGGGATTTATGTTTTCCATCTTTTTCATTAGCTCCACTAGCAATTTATTATTGTATTTTCTAGATTCATTGATTATTTGTTTCATTATAGTCATGTGTGATTAGTTATATCTTTTTTAAATTCACCAAGCACCTCGTAGAACTGTTTTACTTCCGTTGCTACACTTTCAGACCTATCTGCTGTGTAGCTTATAATTTCTTCCCCGTCAATGCCACCTGTAACAGTTTTGGGGGATTTGGGTGTTTTGGGATGTATTTTGTTGCCTTGTCTTTTCATGTTTCTGGGTTGGTTGGTTGGTTGCTTGGTTTGTGTGTGTGTGTGTGTGTGTGTGTGTGTGTGTGTGTGTGTGTGTGTGCTGGGACTGGCAAATTCGCTGGCCCAGTATCCTATTATATGGGAGTGAACCATAGTATTGTTTATGACATCACGAGCAATCCATGTATTGCCATAGAGAGAAAACCATAGTTTTTGGTCACTAGTATGTTATCTTGTCTATGGTCATAAATTCAGTGACAACACTGGCATCAAAAGTGAAGTGGATATTGACAAACTCTAGGAACCACTCCTGAACAGCCCTTTACAAAAACAAAGAGGATTCTAATTTTAGTGAAGACATTTAGGTTCCCCTTATATTGACCTATAGTAATTCAGAGCACTGATTTCTGCTGATAGCAGTGCCAGAGCTAAAACGTATCACAAGACTATATGCCTTCTTCTTCAGCACTGCCCACTCTGATGATTATGGCCTCCCACAGCAGAGAACAGGCCCTGTGATCTTCCTGGCCTGAGCTTGGTCCCCCACAAAATCCCAGGAGATCCCTATTTAACTCTCACCCTCTCTGAACCTACCTTCCCTTTCTCCAACTTTCTATAAAGGGTGTGACTTCATTCTTGAAGTGAAACTCTCCTCTTTGTTGTTAGTCTCTTCAATCAGGTCAGTCTGTTGGCTCTCTACTCTGTTGTCACATGCTTTGGAGAAACCAGGGCTTGGAGGTGGGTCACATGATTCTAGGGTTCTCCTGACACCAGTATGGGGCCCAGCAGGTGGTGGCATTGGCTGGGACAGGGTATGCAGTTGCTGGGCAGTGCCCTTCTTTCAAGCCAGTTTGAAATGATGGGACTTTTTAATATCATTTTTACCTGAAAGATTTCAAGACTCAAAGGAGGTGGACAGTCTTTCTCTTTGAAAGGGTACAGAGATTTTTGATCATTTCTAAATCTCAACAGAGTCAAAGAGCCCAGAAGCCCCAGCACTGTGTCCATGGTCCCAGAATATTATGGGGGTACAGTGAAGTCTCCAGTGTTATCTCCTCCTCCACCTCCTTCTACAATGGTGGCAACTTATTAAATGCCTCCCGTGTGCTATCCATAAGGATGAAAAATCCTTTATAATACTCCCAAGAACCTTATAATGGAAAGCTCACTTTATAAATGAGGAAATGGGAGCTCAGGGAGGTAAAAGAAAATTTCCATGGTCAAGTCACTAATGCTAGGCAAAGTAGGGTTCACACATGGGGTTTCTGGATTCAGTTTGTCCCTTCACTACCGGTAGTAGCTCCCAGAGGTGATAAGGGAGGAGTCCTTATGGTCAGAAATTAACTGGTTCTGTCTACAGTAGCCATGGCCATGGGCCCTCTGGTGCACTGAGATTCTCTTTCTCTCCTTCTGTGCTCTGCTCTTCAGAAGATGCTGCAGACACTCAGACTCTACAGCCTCCTCCCTAGGCTGCATTCGTCTGGCATTCTCTTCTTCCACACTTTCCTGTTCTTCACATAAACCGTCTCATGTGCTGGATTTATGTCCAGGAGATTTCCTTCAGTGTTCAAATTAGGCATGCTGAGCTCTTGGGAATCTTCTACTCTCTGGATTTATCACTCCTTTTATAGCTCTATGTCTAAACTATATCTATAGTTTGCTTGAGACACAAGGTACAACATAAAGCAAAGAGAATGTAGCTATTGCCTTGTAAACTCTCCTGTTCCAAAGCAGATAACAAACCCAAACCACACACATACACATACACATACACACACACACACAAAGATGAAATTCTGTATTGTGATGATAAACAAAGGTTGGGCACCAGCTATGTCTGTGTCTGAACTTTTCACCTACCACTTTCTAACTCTGAGAAAATTACTTAATCATTTACCTCTCAAGGTCTTCAGCTATGTATCAGAAATACTAATTTCTCATAAGTCATTATGATGACTGTAGCTATTTTGTGGAAGGATCCTAAGTACTGAATGGAAATTATAAGCATTAAGCATTTAGCTGTAAGCCTGACTTATAATGAGGACTCAACAATATTAATTATTTTTCTCAGTGAGTACATATGTGAGAGAATGTTAACTACTCATAATGAATATAGACTATCTAAAATACACAAATTATAGAATCAGATTTGTAGAAGAATAATAGAGACTAATATATGTATTCCTAGACTGGATGCTTTTTCTAAAAAAAAAAAAGTCTATTATCATTTTGAACCATAGTGAGGGACTGAGACTCACAGGTTTTGACACATAATCTTTGGAGTCAAGATGCAGAAACTAGTTACTGGGCTAACTGGAACCTATTCACCAACTGTTGGAGACACTGACAGGATCCTCAGGCCACTCTCAGAAGAGAAAGACCCATAGCTGCTCCAAAAGTCTGAGATGAAATCCAGCTGAGAGAGCAAGGAAAGTATTGTCCGGCATTAAGACAAATTCCACATGAATCTTATACAGTCACTCACTTGGCAATTTTTTTATCCTTTCAACCTTTGGTGGTACTAGCACAACCTTGAGTCTCCTTTTCTGAGAGCTATTGCAAAATCGATACGCTCTTTAAGCTGTTCTTCTGTCGCTCTGACCTTAGCTTTTGCCGTCATCATGTGGTCAGTTGGACCTCTTAATCCTTAGCCCAGGATTTTGGAATTGAAATGTATAGTTAGTTACTAGCGAACCTTCTGCATTGAGAACTCAGAAGCTCAGGAGATGGGGGCCAGCTAATATGCATGACATGAGAGCTAATGCCAGAGAGAGAAAGAGAGCAAGAGAGAGTGAGCAGGAAAGAGAAAGAACTCAGTTCCTGACTGTTCTCCAGTTCATATTTTTGAGTCATAATAAATGTTACTCATTCTTTTTCTTTTGCTAATTCTTGTTGAAGAAACATCCTTTTATTTATTAATAAAATATCTAAACAGGTAAGTCCCATTTTCTAGATAACTTCTTGTTGTAATTAAGATATGTAGGATAAAAAGCATACCTCCAATGATTAGGAGGGACACAAGATGGAAATATATTTTATTAGTTAGAGGCCCTGAGGGCTGCATGACGCACCTGGAGGCTGCATATGCAGAGAAGCACAGGTAGAGAATCAGAGAAACGGACCCATGTACCCAGAGCATTAGCCAAACAGCTTTCCCATGAGGAGTCTTACTCAGTAGGGGAAGAAGACTGGGGCATAGATGCACAATAGAATCCCTGCCTAGTATGCACAAAGTCCTGGACTTCAGCCTGAACACTGTAAACAAAGTTCGTAATAGATGATACAAATGTATTAATTAATTTAGACTGGAAAATATATAAAATCTGGATGGGGAGACAAAGTGACCACTTAACGCTGTTGGTAGGCAGATAGACTAGAGAATCTATTGAGGAAGTCATCTGGCATTCTTAGTTACATAAAGCACATGTACATATCATGTCCCAGTAGTTTGCTCCTGGGCATACAACCCAAAGAACTCTCACACAGATCTGCAAGAGGATGTGCAGCAGTACGGCCATTCCAGCACTAGTTTTGGTGGTAGGGAGTTGGAAGCAATTCCACCAGCAAGAGAGAGCATTGGCAAAATGTGGTTTGTACTCATGAATATCGTGTAGCAACTAGAAGGTATAGATTCAAGGCACACACAGCGATCTGAATGGACATTAAAAAGCTGGTGCTTAGTGTAAATTGGAAGAGATAGAAGGAAATAAGTAACATAATGTATTTATGAGGAGTAAAAATATTTGCAGAACAAATATTTAATTTAACTCAATTCTATTAATTTAAAACTTGTCTTCTCTTTCTCCAGATTATTTTGGATTCATATTTATAGTATGTGCCACAAATACATTAAAATGATTGCTACTGGATCAAGAACAGTAATAAAATGGAATAAGCAATCACTTCATCCCATTAGGGTGGATAGTATAAAAAATAAAATAACAAAGATATAGAGAAATTGAAAGATGGGTGCATTGCTGGTGGGGACTTAAAATGTTATAACCATTATGGAAAACAATATGACAGCCCCTCAAAAAACAAAATAATAGAACTACCATAGGATCTAACAATTCTACTTCTGGGTACATACCTCAAAGAATAGAAAGCATAGGTTTCAAAAGCTATTTATACATCCATGTTCCTAGTAGCACTACTCACAGTAGACAAAATATGAAAGCAATTCAAGTATCCATCAATAGAAGAATGGATAAGAAAATGAGGTATAATATTCAGCCTTAAAGAAGAAGGAAACTTTAATCATGCTACAATTTAGATGAACCTTAGGGACATTGTGCTAAATGAAATAAGCCAGTCACAAAAAGACAAATACTGTATGATTCCACTCACGTGAGTTATATAGAGTAGTTAAATTTATGAAGACAGAAAGCAAAAGCATAGTTGCTGGAAGCTGAGGTAGAGGTGAGGTGATGGGGGCTGTTGATGTGTGCAGCTTTTCAGTTTTTCAAGATGGAAAGAGTTCTAGGGGTTGGTTGCACAACGCTGTGCACATATTTAGCACTACTAAACTGTACTTAAGAGTGGTCAAAATGGTAAATTTTATATTGTATATACTTTCCCACATTTAGTTCTTAAAAGGGGGAGCAGAAGGGTTTTGGGGGGCAGATAATGAAATTTAAAACATGTTTTTAAAAATAATAAATAAAATGAAGGAACGGCATTGTACAAACTGACAATGATAATGCTCTGTAGAGCAAGGAATATGATTACCTTGACCCTTTCCACAAGAGATGCACATTTTCAAACATGTGGAGCAATCCTTGTCCCCCTCACTTTCCCGAAAAGCCTTAGGCTATGGCTATGGGAGTGGAGAGATAAGTAACTTTAAAATCCTTGGGCAGGATGTTCTTTGTGTTGCTGGCAACCCTGTTTTCTGTAACAGAAGCCTGATTGATTCAGATGATTGGAAAGATTTCTATTCCAATCCTTTTCTACCATCCAGTATTTCTCAGCTTCTAATTTGCAAGATTTATTACAGTTACAAGGTTCTCTTTTCTCTTTTCTTTGTTTAACTCAATCCTATTTAATTTAAAACTTGCCTCCTCTTTCTCCAGATTATTTTGTAACCAAAGTTGCTGACAAAGCACTGTAAAATCACTTGCCCTTAGCATGGCTTACTAAATTTAAAAAAGCTTGGCACAGGGCTAGGGATTTAGCTCAGTGGTTAGAGTGCTTGCCTTGCAAGCACAAGGCCCTGAGTTCAATCCCAGGTACCAAAAAAAAAAAAAAAAGCTTGGCACAGTTGTACTAACTTTGTGTGAAGGTGTTTATTATGGCGTTGCCTCTCAAATGACCACAGTGACATCGTATGTGGCCTTCACATACTACTGCACGTTGGATAGTGTCTTTTAGCATGGCTCCTGAACTACCCATGCAAATCTGAAAGTGTCCATTGGGCAAAGGGCTAG
>PVJO010010689.1:0-63080 GCA_004026905.1 Hystrix cristata | reverse complement strand
GTAGGAAGAACCAACATAGTGAAAATGGCCATACTTCCTAAATTACTATACAGATTTAATGCAATTCCAATCAAAATACCAATAATGTACTTCACAGAATTAGAGAAAACAATCATGAAATTCATCTGGAACCAGAAAAGACTAAGAATACCAAAAACAATACTGGGCAACAGTAATAATGCAGGGGGCATCACAATCCCCAAATTGAAATTATACTATAAAGCTTCTGTGATAAAAACAGCATGGTACTGGTACGAAGACAGACCCAAGGACCAATGGAACAGGCTGAAAGAAACAGAAACAACTCCAAACACACTCAAATACCTCATCTTCAACAAAGGAGCCAAACACCCTCACTGGAAGAAAGATAGCCTCTTTAATAAATGGTGCTGGAAAAATTCGCTTACCACATACCAAGAACTAAAACTAGATACATATCTCTCGCCATGTACTAAGCTAAAATCAAAGTGGATAAAAGATTTAAACATTAAAACAGAAACACTGAATCTATTGGAGAATAAAATAGGAAGAACTCTCGAAGACATAGGGGTAGGAAAAAAATTTATGAACAGAACCCAGACTCCACAGGAAATAATACAAAGAATCAATGCTTGCGACCACATCCTATTAAAAGGCTTTTGCACTGCAAAAGAAATCACCAATAGAGTGAGGTGAAACCCACAGACTGGGAAAAAATTTTTTGCCAGCTGTCCCTCAGACAAAGGTTTATGATCTAGAATATATAAAGAACTAAAAAAAAAAAAACGCCCCAAATTTAAAGACCCAATCCAAAAATGGGCACCTGAAATGAATAAACATTTCTCGGATGAAGAAATAAAAATAGTAAATAAATATATGATAAAGTGTTCAACATCATTGGTCATTCGAGAGATGCAAATCAAAAGAATACTAAGATTCCATCTCACCCCAGAAAGAGCAGCTATTATTAAAAAAATCAACCAACAACAAATGCTGGCCGGGCTGTGCGGGGAAAAGGAAACTTTCTTCAGTGTTGGTGGGAATGTAGACTGGTTCAACCACTATGGATATCAGCAGAAAACTACAATTAGAGGTTCCATTTGTCCCAGCTTTTCCTCTGCTTGGTATCTTCCCAGAAGAATTAAAATCATCATACCATAGTGATATATGCACAACCATGTTCGTAGGAACACAATTTGTGATAGCTAAGTCTTGGAAACAACCTAAATGCCCAACAACTAATGAATGGGTAAAGCAGATGTAGTTTTTCTGCACAGTGGAGTACTACTCTGCCACAAAAAAGGATAAACTAGAGACATTTGTAGGTAAATGGATGTTCCCTGAGAACATACTCTTAAGTGATATAAATCAGACATTCATGAGTACACCTCAAAATGTTTCTCTGATATGAGAAACTATAAGTGTAAATAAGGACAAAGAGGTATAATAGATATTATTTAAAAAAAGATAGTATTCAAAAGAGGGGACAACTAGATAGGCAGAAGTAGGAAAAGAAGGAAGGGAAAAAGGAAAGAAGAAAGGGAAACAAGGGGAAAATGTAAATGAACCTGTTCCAAATAGAGAAGGATGGGGGAAGGGAAGGGAGGGGAGTGGAAGGGGGGGAAACAAGATACATCATGTACAGGTACAAAATAACCATGTTGAATATGCTCATTATGTATATAATATACCAGTACATGTTCTTGTTATCTGAATGTTTTCTGCAATGATTTTGTTGATTTGGTTTTTTTGTTGTTGATGTAGTTTTTGTTTTTCAAGACAGGGTTTCTGCTATGTAGGTCAGGTTGGCCTCGAACATGTGTAGTCCTCCTGCCTCAGCTTCCTGAGTGCTGGGATTATAAACATGCACCACCACATTCAGCCTTGAACATTTTAAGGAAATAAAAAGTAAAACTGTCCAATTAATAAAAAGTATTCCTTGCTTCCCATTCTCCTTATATCTGTGTCCTATGTTTCTTTGTTTACACATAATACTTAAGTACAATACTTTATTCTTGCTCAGAGTGCTTTGGAATCCTCATTTTATACCTTTTGTGGTTTCCATTTCCATTTGTTTTCCTTTTATTAACTACAGATCTTCTTGCCTATGCTGTGGGATAGAAAGCAGAGTTGAACTTCATGGACCATCACCTAGTTATTTCATGCTTTATACTTACTTTGTATATTTGGATAAGAGGCCAGTTCTTCTCTTATCTTTTCTTATTTTATATTTTATCACTTTAGTCACAATGGAAAAACTTTTTTTTGAACCTCCTGTATGTACAGAGTGTAAGAGACATCCCTTTTTATAGGATAAACCAGCCACTGGTGTTGTGGAAAGAGTGTAGGACTTAGAAGACCTGAGTTTAAACTTCATCTTTATCTTTACTTGGGTTTCTGAACACGCTGCTTTTGTGGGATTCTTGTGAGGACCGAGAGCCATCATTTGATGAGGAAGAGCTTTATAAATGTTGACGGTACTACACCAGCATTGGTGGGATTTTCCATCTTTGAATTTTTGTGCTGTTGTGAAATGAACTTGGATCTTTTTCTGAGGTCTTTCACAAGGGTACCAACTACACAAGAATTCTGCTCAACTAACTAAACAGGTTATCTCGACATTTCATTGTCTTTGAGCTGTTTTATAATTCAGTATGTTAAAGAAAACAGATAGTAAAGCAACTGATTTTTGTCCATAGAAATGCTGATTGTGTTTGGGAAATGTGATAGATGATTGTCCTGTGCACAATGATAGCATGATCATTTTGCAAATTTTACATTAAACTGGCATCATTGATGCTTGCATATTTGTTTCCTCTTTGGATTCTAGTTTGGACCAATTTTAACATCTTATTGCTTTCCCTAATTAATGAGTTAAATAAAACCCTTTATACATATTTGTTTTTTGACAGTTGTGATTTTACAAAAATTGTTTCTTAATATAGTAAAAGAACATAATTCTAAGGATTAAGTGATTTGCGTATATTACCTTAAGAGAACTCTGATTACTAAAAATGGTTTATTCATTTTAAAAAACAGTGAGATTTGCCCAGATGATCTCTAGTCTGTGATTCTATAATCTTCTGATTTTGTGACTCACTGTTCCCTGAGCCCAAAGATGTTGGTTGTCTAGATGAGCTGTCATAGAATCAAGGAACTTAAGTATCTTGCATAAAGATCAAAATAGAAGGTGTGTGTAGTAATTTTAGCATATACATATATATTATGTATATACATGCACACACATATGTATGTAAATTAGCATTATAGAATATATTTTATTTCTTATAAAGGAATTTATATTTTTGTTTCTTTTAGCAATTTTCAGTAGTGAGGAGAGAAAGGGTGAGCATGCTACCTCTAACATTTTGGATATGGAGAAAAATTTGCTAGTAAAAATGATATCTTTCCTTATGACATTATCAGTACTTCATAGAAAATGATGACTGTTGTTATAGTAAGTAGATTTTTGTTTGCTTTTTCACCATTATTTTCTTCAGAAAAGCACTTCTGAAATACCCAGCCTTACAGAGGCTTGCATTAGAAAATGTTGGAAACAAATTGAAACTCTTATTCCTGCTTGGGTAGTCAGCATTAAGCATCCAGAGAGTCGGTATGTCTCAGTTAACAGGCTGCTATGACGAAGCACCACAGGCTGGGCACATGTAAACATAGCCATTTGTTTTCTTTCAGTTCTGGAGGCTAGAAGCCCAAGATCAAAGTTCTGGCTCATTTGCTTTTCAGTGAGGTTTCTCTTCGTGGCTTGCTAAGAGCATCTCCTAGCTAAGGCTCCACACGGCCTTTCCTCATACATGCACACCTGGAGAAAGGGAGCAAGTGAGCTGAATCATGTTTCTTCTTGGAAGGACACTAATCCTATTGGGTCAGCCCCCACTCTTATTTCATTTAATCTTAATTATTTCCACAAAGGCCCCATCTTGAAATATAGCCATGCTGGGAATTAGGGCTTCCACAGAAAATAATATTAGAGTGGGGGGTGGGTGCAGTCATTCAGCCCACAGTAAGGTGTGATAATTTTAGGGCAGGAATCACATGTTTAAGGTGTAGACTGGTGATGACAAGAAGTGCTGTCTCTAGAGAGGCCGGGTCAGTGTTGAAGAAATCAGCCAAGCCTTGATGAAGCTGACGCCATTGTGGGCGCTAACGTGGAAGATAGTGATTATACTGACCCATTGCTATTTCCCTATTCTAAATTTTCAGCTATTATCCTCTTTTTTTTTTTCCCTCAGTAAGAAAAGAGAGCAATGCACTTGCTTTTCATTTTATTTTTTCCTTCTTCCTTTCTGAATTTAAAGTCTGGGACCTCTTTGGTTCAATATGTGTCTTGAAATTCTTTTGGCATGCATAACTGTATCCCAGAAAGGATGACGATTTTATATTCTTCTGATTCTTAGTTTTTCCACCCAATTGCTGCTATTGGTTAGGTGATAGTGAGAAGATTGCCCCTTAGGGAATAATAAAATGTGATCTTTTATGGCTCTTGGAGTGGTTTACTTGGATCAAAATAATCTAGTTTGTGTACAGATAGAATTATTTCAAATCTGTAGCATTATTTCCATGTCTAATGCTTTTTCATTTCATTTATTAAAGGTAGCCTTTTGATTTTGATAAGTCATGATATCTTTTTAGCAATGGCTTTCTGTTACTAAGATGTAAACTCTTATTTTTACCCCATTTATTTCTTGCTGTATGTTGTTTTGGCAAGACTTTAACCTGCTAATGACCCAGGATTTTCATTTAAAACAGCCAGCTGAACAGTAAAAGCTTCATGCTCACTTATGATGAATTGACTTTGTTTTCCCTGTTTCCTTTTCAAATTCAGTTTGGAAATCTTAATTTTCCTATTTTTTTGAGCGACTGCTTCATTTCCTTGATGTTTACAATTTAGCAGCCTTATCATTTTCAAGACTTTATACCAGCAAGACCCAGTCAATTATCTCCCCCTTCTCCATCACATTCTCTTAGCTCAATCAAGATTTTTATTTAATTATCTTTCTTTACCTTCTAGGAAAGGAAATTCCTATTTATATTTTCCTACTTTTCTCCACCTTGCTTGTTTCTAACCTTTTTTGGTCAATATTGAAGGAATTTAGCTTGGACAGTTCTGTTTTCTCTTTTGGACTAACCATCTCCTAGTTAGCAATGGTTAGAACTGCCAAATTAAGTGCCATTTGATGAATTGTGTTTGGATTTGTGCATGAAAATGTTTTCCCTGTGGTGCTGGGCATGGAATTCAGGGTCTCACATGTGCTAGGAAAGCACTTTATCACTGAGCTATATCACTAGCCACTGAAAATGTTTTGAAGACTCATTTGATGTTTTTAACCTTATTCTGTCAAGTTTAGAAGTTAGTTTGTTTGAAAGGTGTTATTGTCTCAAAAAACTGCCTCTTGTGTGCAGATCTCATTGCTTGCCCTGGCTTTATACAAAGTTTCTATTACTTCAGTGTGTGGCTTTTCTCTTATATTAAATACTTTGCCTACCTGTCCTTCACATTGGGTCCTAAGTTTGAAAGAACAACACGGACAATTTGAAAGGACCCAAAAGAGTTGAATTAAAAGGACATACAATTAATTATCTAACATGCTAAAGGTAAGGGTGTGGCGAAATTAGCAATATGTTCTTACGAAGTATCCTGGATTCTCTATGTTAACTATGTGTATTTGTACTTAAGGGCTTGCTTAGTGACTTCTCAACCAGAGGAGGAAAACCTGGTGTTGTGATTGTGTTTCAGTGTTGTGGTTGAGATGCAAGGACGTTTCTTCTATTTGGAAGATAGGAAGGTATTCCTCCAGTGGCATGGAACATTGGTGTGCATGTTTTGAGAGGGTTATTGTGGAATTGGCGTGTTGATTCTTACCCCCTTGATAAGAATGATTAAGGGTGAAGAAAGTTGAACTTTTGACATATCTTCCAGATACAGGAGTCTAATCTGATTGTTGGTGTCAGTTTAATCTCATTTTTCTAGTTGTAAATCAAACCCCTTTACATAGTGAGACAACAATAAAGTACATCTATTTCTTGAATTCATCTCTTGGGTAAGACTGGTGAAGAGGCTCCTGTGGAAGGCAGTGAAAGAGCACTGTAGGAGGAGTCAGATGTCCAGGTGAGAACCTGGCTTTGTAAATATCTCACTGATACCCAGCCTGTTAGCTCATCTATAGCCTTGGTTTCCATTTCTCCTCTGCGGGAGCTTGGTTAGAGTAATTCTTGTGTCCCTTTCAGATAAGTCCTGTGGGTGACAGTGGGAGTAAGGTTATAACTGCAGGGGGGAGTGGATAAAGTATGGGAGGAAAAATGATAGAGGAGTCAAGGGATGGGAGGGTTAAGTGGGGTGAAGGCTATAGTGGCGAGAAAGAGGCAGAAAGGAGATAGTAAGGAAGGTTTTGTTTTAGTGAGGAATTAGTAAGAAAGACAATTTTTCTCTTAGAAGGTAAGATCAATAACCACCCTCCCCAAAATTGGAATAATTGAGCAGGATTTCAGATAGTTTGTTCCAGTTTTTCTTTTTATTACCTTCATAATCAGATTAAAATAGTGGTGTTTGTTTGAAAACTTCAAAGAATTCCTTTTTTTATTAAAATATGAATAAGCAAAAGTGATCATCTCTACTTTATAAATAGAGAAAAGCACAATTTGATGAAGAAGTGTATTCAGGAAATCAGCAAACCAAGTGTTAGAATTCAGGTCTCAGTAGTGAGAACCTACCTTAGTGTATATCCTCTATCCACCTGAGCTCATCTTAGGGAATAGTTCCCTGAAGTGAACCCTGGACTACGTACCTGTTTATAATTCAGGGTCTGCAATTCTTTTATAAATAAAACTTTACCCGTTAGGAAAATTGGCATACCTCTAGGAACAGATATTCTGAAATTTCCTGTGTTTGTATGTGGAGACAACTTTGGTTGGCCAAAATGTGATTTTTTGAAACATTGAAGTCATGGTATTTTCTGAGTCCTCCATGTGGCAAATAGGATGTGAGAGATATCACGATTAGGAAGCAGTCTTAGCTTCAGAAGCTGGAAAAGATGTTAGTTGATAGCCTGAAATGCTTTGAGTTCATTTTGTAAATGGACAGATTTCTTCCATCACAGCTGAATGTAATTTCAAGGACACCTTTCCTTTCCAATGAAGTGGAGTCTTGGGCATCTGTTTGAAGACAGGATACAGGGAGAGAACAGGAAAAACTTCCTCTTCACTGCAATAATTTGTATTTTAAATTTTTAGTGTATTTTAGGTGAAACATTGATCTGCCTTGCTCTCTCAAGGCAATGCTTTGCAAAGCCTTTCTGCCAGTGGAATGGAACTTCTGGGGACCAGCTCTCTTCTGTTCACAGGAGCGAGTTTGCACCCCGTGTAGGCTTGTGGTTCATACCACTTCTCAAGGATGACGGTATGTGTGGAGAGATGAATGACAGTAATTTTCATAGCTTAAGCAATCACTGTATCTATAGGAAGCAAATAGAACCCATATGATGTATGTGCTGTAGTAGAATATATTCCTTGTGTGGTATTCCATTGCTTTTAAAGCCCGCTACACTTTGAATGGTCCCTTACATCTCCTGCTTTGTTTATGTGAGTTCAGAGGGGTGTTTGTAGAGTGAGGCATCGGCTGCTGGAAATGAGCCACAGTGATCCGTACCTGTTCCCTCTACTGTCCTGGGTTCTAAAGTCCTGTGGCAGGTATCTGCATCAATTTCCTCAAATTAAATCTTCATGACTTTGGATATGTAAGATACAACAAGTAGTTTAAATCTTCCTTATGACTTGGAATTTTTTGTTTATTGAAACTTCCTTGGTTAGGGGATGTTCAAATTGAGTAAAAAGTTCTGCTTGGTGAAAAGTCCAAATAAGAAAGATGAAGTAGTTCTAAAATAAATTACATCTGCACTTGCCCAACCTTGCAGCACACTTAGATTCTTCAGATAATGGACACTTAGTGATTTCTGAGGTGAGTACAGGGAATGTTCCCCTCAAGGAATTTTCAGAGTGGAAATAAAACCTTCTTCAGCTACTCTTTTGAACAATGTTAAGGAGTGAACTCATTCTTTTGAAAACTGTCAAACAAAAGAATAAATCAAATATTTACCTTGCTTTTCTTTATAAATTTTAAATGAGATTGCCCAATAAGTGATGAGACGCTCTTTATAGATCTAGTCCAGGTAACAAATCAGGAGTCAAAAAATCAAAATTTATAATTTTGGCATCTCTGCTAAGTTAATAGAGCCAAGCAGGGAACATCAATGGTTGTGGAAATTATAAAGCGCCAACTGGAGATTATATTTCACAGCCTATGATATGTTCTTGCCAACACTTGATACTGTAACCTGAGCCGGCCTCTTCCTCTATCAGTTGACAGGAAGGACAGAGGACAGAGGAGCCATGTGACTTGAACTATATCATGGAAATAAAATTTATTTTAAAAATATATATTTGCAAAACATAGTAATTACAATCACTTTGGGGAATTGGTACATATACATATTGCATCTTAATAATTATTACTTCTCCTTCCCCTCCTCTTTCCCTCATGCCAGATCTCCTGCACATCTCTACAAAGCCTACCTCTCTGTTTCCTGTTGTCTCACTTTTATTTTGCTTTTTTATTTTTATTTTTATTTTTATTTTTATTTTATTTTATTTTATTTTATTTTATTTTATTTGTGGTGCCGGGGATCGAACTCAGGCCCTTGTGCTTGCAAGGCAAGCACTCTAATCACTGAGCTAAATCCCCAGCCCCCTGCTTTTTTTTTTTTTTTTGAGTTTCATGTGGAAGAAACCATTCAATGTTTAACTTTCTGTGTTTAGTTTATTTTGCTTTCTGTGTTTAGTTTATTTTAGCATTATGGTTTCAAGATGTAGCCATCTTTCTACAAATGACTTTCTTTATAGCTGAGCAGTACTCCATTGTGTTTATATACCACATTTTCTTTATCCATTCATATGTTGATGGGCATATAGGCCATTTCCAAAATTGAGATGTTATGAGTTGTGCTGCTATAAACATGAATATGCATGTATTACTGTAATATGATGTATTTGGCTCCTGCAGGAAGATACCCAGGAGAAGTATAGCTGGGTCAAGTGGAATTTCTATTTTTAGCTTCCTGAGGAATTCATGGAGGTACAACTTAAAAAACAAATCTAGACTGGGCAATATGCCAGAACAAATGACTTGACTTTATTAACAACAAGAAAATATTCCACAGGAAAAGTAAAAAGAAAAGGGAGGGAGGGATCTATAAACTAAAAGGATTTAAGAGATATATCAACTGATTCTATTGTTTGGTCCTTTTGTCATACCAGTTCATACAGATAAATTAAAAAATTCCAGTACATTGAGGTGTAGTGGCCCATACCTGTATTGAGAGCCTGAGGTAGGAGAAGCACAAGGTGAAGGCTAACTTGGGCAACTTTATGAGACCTTTTCAAAATAAAAAGGGCCAGGTGTGTGTCTCAGTGGTAGAACTCTTCATTAACATGCACATGGCCCTGAGTTCAATCCCCAGCACTGCAACAAAAAAGGAATATGTATATGTATGTATTTCTTGTATTTTATATATTTATATATTTGTATGTAGGTATATAATTGTTAATATATTTGGAGAATTTGAACATTAAAGTGTAAACAAGAACCTTACAAATTTTGAAATATTGGCAGATGAAATGATGTGACATGTGGTATTTGCTTGAAAATAATATAGGAAGTCAGTAATATGGGGTATAAATGGAGAAAGATTGGCTGTTCTAACTGAAGCAGAAAGGATAGGTACATAGAGAATTCTCTTTACATGTGAATATATTTGAGATAGTCTGTCAGAATATTTCTTACAGAGAATTTCAGCTGAAGGTTATGTAATAAGGCTTCAGGTGCTGGGAAAAAGAAGATGGGAGAGAAGGAAGAGAGACACAGGTGCTTAGCCAAATACCTGATAATGTTCCATATTTTGACCACTTATGGCTGTTATTTTGAAGTCAATGTGTGCACTTATCCATTGATCCATATAGTCATTCATTTGCTTATTTTAGTAAATATTTACTGAACTTGTATGATGTGGTTTGCATGAAAATACTTCTGCAGAGAAAGTCGGGCAGAGTCCCTCACCCTCCAATGGTATTTTGCCTTGTACTCTTACAGAGTCTCTGGACCGTGTGTAGTGTCATACCTGGGTATCCAGGTTCAGTTTTTAAAATTCCCCTCAGGGTGGTCCTAAACATTTGCTTTGGTTTTGCCTTCCTCTTGAATCATCCAACTCTTGAAGGTTATGGGAGCCATCTACTTAATTCCAGAAGGACTGTCTCTGGTCCCTGGCATGGTTTATTCAAGGGACTGCCAATTGAACACCCAGTTCCAGATTGTAGTTGAGATCCTATGGGAAAGTTACCTCCCTCTGCCATTTCACCTTCAGAACTGTTGTTACACTCTGGAAGATTTTCCAATTACTACATCTAATTACAAGGAGGAATAAATTACTGCAGCAAGTTAAAATATCTTGTGTGTCATAACAATAATTAACATTCAAATAGGAAATTGCTGCCACTTTTGTAAACATCACTAAGTGGAGGCAGCACCCTTTCGAAAGCAGAAAGCAAGAACGTCCTCCCTTCCTGAAGCCTAGTAGGAATAAGGATGGGCTAGGAGAGCTATTAGGCTGAGTGTTTAGACAATGTGTATGAGTGAGATTCATCTCATTGGAGAGATGTTTAGAACTGTCTCATTTTTATCTACATCCTTAGAAGTAGCAACTTTTCTTCATACTTAACCTTAATCATCATCTGTTCCTTTCACATGGCTCTCCTTGTTTTTCTTCTCTCTTCTTCCATGTTTCGAGTAGGACAAGACACTAGTGTGGTCACAAGACATTTTGTGGGCTCAGCCTTACTTGGAAAGCCCTTGACAGCCTTTTCAGATCCTGCCTTTCAACAATTCTGTTATTATTTCTTCCCTATTCAACATCCTTGCTTTTGGTCTTCTACCATGAAAATGTTTATGTGCCATAGTGCTTTTTCCTGGGTACTCTCTTGATTATATGTTTGTGCTTTTGAGCCTCACTATAGAGTGAACACACTATTCTTACTCAGTTACTCTGTTTTCTAGCTTAGCATCAACATATATAATATTTAGTAATTTTTTTCATGGTACTAGGGATTGAACCCAGGGCTTTCATACTGAGTTCACCCCTACCCTTTTCCAATTTTATTTTTACATTGAGACAGAGTCTTGTTAAGTCGCCCAGGTTTGCCTCAAACTTGTGATCTTGCCTCAACCTCCTGAGCAACTGTTATTACAGGAGTGTGCTGCTGTTCCTGGCAATATTTAGTAATTTTAAATAACAACTCTGAGTTGAGAAAGTCACTCAGTGTAAGAGGAATGCCTTTTAAATATAAAGCCTGAACAAAACAAATAAAAATATATAGTTAGATAAATAGGTATGTAACTACCTTTATCTTTATTTGCTGAGTAGGTGTGGACAGTTAAAACTCAGCAAGGTTTGGGAACATCATTGAGCCTGCCACAGGTAGTTAGGGTTATGGATTGCATTTATTTATTCAGTAGATTACTACCATCTCTAGAGTTTATTTAGATAATTGACAAGGTAATTCTGGGTACAACTCTGGATTTGATAATAATGAATTGTTAGGATTTCTATTCTTGTTCTTGTTCTTTTAAGTTTATGAACATTTAAATTATTTTTGGAGTGTAAGTGATAGGATCTAATTTAAGAAGACAGCAATGTAGTTGTAAATTTGTCCATAATGGAGAAATCATCTCTAATATACTCTTATACCTATTTTGTAAATGGAAGAAAACAATGCATTCTCCGAGTGTATGAAGGTTTATAATATCTTACTACTTAATATCATGAATAGGTGGCTCTGGTGTTTGAAAAAGATGTAAGTCATGGATATAAGGATATATAGATCCTTATACCTTCAGGCCAAATATGAATCGTAATGGTTTGTAATAATATTCAAATAGCAGACCTGAAACACTTTCAAAATTTCTCTTCATTTACTATTTCTTTTCACCAGTTTTGATTAAAGTACGCATTTAGGGGATTTGCACATTATGTTTTATACTTTATGAACATGTTTTTTAACTCAAGAGCAATCAACCTCATTGCTTAAGGTGAAAGGGCAGCATTTACCTACATCGCTGACAAGGCCAATACAGATGTTACTCTAATTGCTTTGAAAATGTTTTTTTTGTTGCTGATGGCCAGACTGTGTATGTCACGTCTGACGTTTGAAGAACAAAATATTACTTTTTGTTACAGTGATAGTTGAATTGGAAATGATGTGTCATTTTTAATGTCTTTCTCTTTCTTCTGAGGACCCTGAAGCGCCAAATATGACCCCAAATTTTGATCCTCTCTGTAGAGCTAGACAGCAGTAGGAGGAAGCGGGAATGGCCTTTATCTGCTGGTTCTTGTCAGTGTCGTTGAGAGAGGATAATATGGTCAGCTGACCTCCTGTTTTGGAACTCTGTAGTTTGTTTCTGAAACTGAGCATTGTGTGAGAAATAAGAATTATTTTGTGGTTACTGCTGAGGAGTTGAGGTGAAGCCTGGAGGAGTCAGTGACAGGGAAAGGAAGGTACTGGAATGAAAAAGAAAATTATCTCCTTAGTGATTTTGGGTAATATTAGCTTAGACTAGAGGACTTGGCTCCCATTATCTTGTTGCATTTGAATAAATAAATATTGTAAAAGGACAGTGGAAGATGTGGTAACTTGGGTCAATACAAATTCCTTTTTATGGAGAGTGTATTGAAGATAGGAGAATCCTTTGAATAAACTACGTATTTTAAAAAAGTTTTTATTGTGTGTACTATATGTATAATACATTTGAAATTCACAGGTAATTTACACAGGTCTCATTTACAATGCATTTTAACGCTTTCCTGAATGAATAGTTGATAATTAAGCGATTGACATATTCTCCCACTTGACAGTCACACATGCCAGTAGATTGCCTGTGTTTTCCTGGAACATCTCCAATAAATGTTTGAAACTTTGCCTAGCAAATGTTGTTCAGCAAAATTATAAGGGACTGGAGGGTACTGTATTTCCACACACAGGGCGAATACACACCCTGTGAATGCCCGTGTCTACCTTCCTGGTTTATTAAGTATGTCCAGATCTGTGAAGGAAAAGTGTGGTTCAGACTGAAGTAGTCAGATAGGAATATCTAAAGTGTTTTACCCTCAGGCAGTGAAGCGATTTTAAAATTTAAGGTATTTCTTTTCTTTCTTTCTTTCTGTTTTGTATTTTGAGCCAGGGCCTCTCTATGGCCAGGCTTGAACTCACTGTATCACTTAGGCTGGCCTCGAACTCATAATGATCCAGTCCTCCTGTTTCAGCCTCCAGGTGCTGGGATTTACAGGCATGTGCCATCACGCCTGGCAGTTTAGGGCAGTTCTATACTGTAAAGGTTATTTATAGAAAAAAATTTTGTTTAATAAGTGGATAATTGTTTTCTAAAATCTCAAAGAACAAAGCAGTATTTTACTTAAACAGTAAGCTGTCAGTAATCCTTGTTGTTTTATCTCAGATGTTATTTGGACAATACTAAATTTATTATCATAACTTTTACTAAATTAACATTAACCTTTACAAAATTATATAATTATATAATGAGTACATGTCATTTTTTAATATTAATGTTTTCTAAAATGAATACCTAAATGTTTTATTAATAAAAGTAATGTTTCTATGATATGGTCAATATTCCTTCTACATATAGTATAAAATTACTTCTTGACCCAGTTATATTTTTCCTGCAATACTGTCTTCTAAAAATTTAGAACCCTTTCCCCCTAAAAAATGGTCATTGTCCCACACATCTGTAATTCCAGCACCTAGGAGGCTGAGGCAAAAGCATGACTGTGAGTTCAAGGCCAGCCTGAACTACATAGTGAGACCCTGTCTCAGAAAAACAAAACAAAACAAAACACCCAAAATAATAAATATTAAAAAACCAAACAAACAAGCAAAAATAATAAATACTTAGAGATATTTCCAAGCAGTAGGATGTATAATTTACCTGTATAATTTCATAAGATTTGAACATATGTGTATTCATGTAACCTCTCACCAATGCATATAATATTTATATGACTTTAGAAAGTATATTTTGTCTAATTTTAAAAGTAGCAGGGATTGACCAGCTGATGATTAGAAAACTCCTCATTTTGATTTATAAAGTGATTACTAGGTGAGAGAATGATGGAAAAAGGCAGATATAATTAATAACTAATAATCATTGAAACAATTCTGAGCCATGTGGCCCTTTAGACTCTATAATAGATGCACTAACAATAATTCCTAAATTAAATTTTTGGAAGCACTTTTCTAGGTAATTATTTAATGTTCATTTATAAGAATGAATCAACAAGGTAGAATATAATGTATTGCACAGAAAATTTACAAGAAAAATATCATAGTGTGCCTCTAAATACATGAAAACAGTATCCAATTTCACTATTACTCAAAGGCAAATAGTGATGGTGTTTGGGGAAAAATAACAAGAAATGCTCAAATGTTAGCAAGAGTTTATTAAGACAGGTACTCATATTTACTACTGTTTTTGTATAAGATGATTTATATTTCAGGACAGAAAATTTAAAAATACTTATCAAGAGTTACTAAAATTAATAATTCATAAATCACTTGCTTGGTGAAACAAGTAATTGTACTTTTTAAAATAGCAAAATATCAGTAATGTGGAAGCAGTTAAATAAACTATAATTAAATGTAGAGAAATTTCATGTCACTAGGCATGCTTAATAATATGGAGAATAACCTAGTACAGTGTTAGTTGAGTATTATGTGTAACACATAACAACCTGATATTTTTAATTGGACATATTTTGGGCAATTATAGGAAATTACCGTGTTAAAATTTTAATTTTAGGAATAACACAAAATGTATATTTAATTCTGGCCTTTGACAATCAGAAAATATGCCAAAATATTATTTTTTGTGAAATTGTAGTTTATCTGCATGTACCAGCTTCCCCCCAAACCCATTATTATATAATATTAACATGTACTAATAAAATTTAGTTTATCAGATTCCTTCCTTCCCCTTTATACTGTTTCATGTTTCTGTATTTTCTATAATGATCAGAAAACAAAAATGATTCATTACTCGGAATCAAATTGCAACAACTTCTAGTTACCTAACTAGATAATCAAACTGTTTATAATTTGTGAAAATGAAATTAAAATTCATTTTAGGTCTAAAGTTTCTTGTGATACCTTTAGAGCTGACATTTGAAGCGTTGGGTGCCCTGTGCTGTGCATTGTTACTCTGCTACTTAAATATACTCCTTCAGCTGATCTGGGAGAAACAAGAATGATTTGGTGGCAAATTTGGGACTTCTTTCTATGTAATTGCTGCTCCAGGAACATTATTTTGTATTTGAATTGTTCCACTATTAACCTTGCCAATTTCACATATGTTATTAAAGGTTTTTCAGAAAAAGAAAGTCCTTTGTTCTGTAGCTGACTTTCACTAATTTTTCTTTTCTCTACTTGGTAATTAACTCTGGCATTTCCCTTTTTGATTTACTAATATCTGACCACCTCTTCCATCCTGTTCATTAATTCCAATATTGAAAATAACCATAAACTTTCACATGACTCTAGTTCCGTGGCACCTGTCTTTTGCACAGCTCATGGAGTGCTGTCCAAGTGTCAAGGTTTCAATTTGGTGGGTGAAGGGGATTTGAGGGAAGAACACATAAGCTTTTAGAAAGTCTAGGTTCTGTAAGGGATTCAAGTGAAGAGAGGACTATGTCTTTTCTTATTAAGATGATAGAATTACAGGTATGAAATTGTATATTACAAATTGAAAGTATGATTGGACTAGGGTATCAGTAGATTATTAGTCCCTTACTCTGGAAAGGCCTTTACCTATCAAGTGTATGGTAGCCTTGGGGCACTGGGGCCTTTTACAGTTGACCTTGGGTTGGTGTCATATGTACAGCTGGGCCTCCTTTCTAAAGATTATGCAAGGCATAATTGCAACAAGGTAGATTTGGCAGAATGATACACGTGACTTTTAGACCTGAACAGGTAGTGTGGCTTAACATGACTTCTCTGGGTACATTGGTTTTTTTTGTTTTTTCTGTGTACTGCATGGAGTGAGTCTTGATACTTCTCAGCAATGTACTATAGCTTATTTTCCTTACTCACAGTAAGGAATACGTATTCCGAAGAAATTACATTATACAATACAGTAGCCTGTTCACTTTATCCATCCTTTTTCATTCTGAGAAATGTGCGATGAGCCAGACGGTTTGGTCCTTGTTTAGTGTCTGTATCACCAAATGTTCTTCACAGATGTGTGTCTGCCTTCTTTGCAAAAATTTAAGAATTCTTTTACATTCATGATGAAAAGGTATAAAATAGCAATTTTTTGTGTAGCGCTTTTCATTATTTTGAGAACATTCCAGTCTTATCAAGGAGGCAAAATACTGTAACTTCTCCTCTGACATTCTTGTTCATACATGGCTGAATCTGGCAGAGTTCATGCATGTCCTCATCTTTGTGGGGCTATACATTGAATTCCAAGGCTGCTGCCCACACATACATTTACTTTTTTTTAAAAACACAATTTTTACAATGTGTCAGAGGTTGCTTTAGGTTACACCAAATTATTTAATATTTAACCACACATCCAGATGGTTTTACTGTTAATAATTCCTTTTACAGATGAAGATCTTAGGGCACAGAGAGGTGGCTTTGTCAGAGAATTGAATATACTAACTAAGTTGCAGAGGGAACCCAATCTATTTGGTTTCACACTACAACTTCCCAGCCACTATACTGTTAACATCTCATTTTGCATCTTGTCTTCTTAAAGGAGTGTATTTTAGAGAGGAATATTGGAGTGCCTGGCTTACAGATGACTGATGGACAAACAACAATGAAAAAAAGGGCAAAGGGCTTGAATACATATTTCTCCAAAGAAAATATACAGATTGCTAACAGATGTATGAGATAATGTTCCACATCATTAACCATTAAGGAAGTGAAAGTTAATAAAGCAGTGAGGTGCCACTTCACACTCACCAGGATGGCTTTTTTCCAGGAAAATGGAAAATAAATGTTGGCAAGGATGCAGAGAAATTGGAATCCTTTTACATTGTTGATGGGAATGTAAAGTGGTGTGGCCACTGCAGAAAGCAGTCCCTCAAAAAGTTAACTGTAGAATCATCATATGACCCAGGAATTCCACTATGAGTTATCTACGTGGAAGAACTGAAAATTGGTATTTAAGTACATGGATGCATAGATTCATAATAACACTATTTGTAATGAATGGTCAAAAGATAGAAACAACTCAAATATTCATTAGTGGAAGAATAATTAAGTTGTGATTTATCTAAACAGCAGAGTATTTTTCACTCATAAAAAGAATGAAAAACTGATGCATACTATAACATGAAACTTGAGTCCATTATACTAAGTAAAAAAAAGCTAGACATACATGGGCACATGTTGCATCATTCCATTTATAAAAAGTATTCAAAATAGAATACAGTTTGATGGTTGCTAGGGTTTTGGGAAGGGAATGGAGAGCAACTGTTTAATGGGTACAGATTTTCCTTCAGGAGTGATGAAAATGTTTTGGTGCTAGATAGGTTGTACAACATAGGTTGAATGGTCCATTTAAAAATTGTTAATCTTATGTTACATGAATTTCACCTCAACAGAAAATAAAATTGAACGACCAAGGTATTCTTCTGTCGCCTAACCCCTCGGAGGCAACTTTTATGAAGCACGTGCTCACATCTTATTTGACAAATAGCAAGTTAAGTAAACACAAGCATCAGCAAAGATCATTTTGAGTACTCAACATGCACAGTGAACCACAGTTGACATGTTTCCAGACTCTAGGAACTAGCTGCCTCAAAGAATTAACAGGGTACAGACAAAATATGAAGACTCTGTTGATTGAACAGATACTCAGTAAATAGAGGATTTAGGGTTTGAGTAAGCCAAAGGATAAAATGCCTTTTCACAAAATGAGTAGTCAGAAGGGAGTTACCAGACTTACATGCAGGTTCAGGCAGCATGATGTTGTTCTCCCTCTACTTAGGGTGGATTTCGGTCCTGCATCTTGGAACGAATGATTCAGGTGAGGTAAATGCTTCTGAAAGAACCCAGTACAGATATGCACCTTTTTTTTGCTTCATGAATATGAAGGGAATGCACCAGTGTGTGAACTTGTGCATTCTGGCCAAATCATCCAGTTCATTAAAAGCCTTTCATGCTCTCAGGGTTTGTTTCCCATTTTACCCAGAAAGAAACTTTGGATGTATAGTGCCTTCAGCTCTGCAGTATTCTTGAGGATTTCCGAGAAAGCAGGTAATACTTGTCTTTTAAAAAAGGAAAACATGTGACACAGTGAAGTGGTTTACTGGAATTAGGTAACTGGGTTGCGTGTCCCAGAATATAACTCTTGTTGCCCTGAATTCCTTACCTCTTCTGCTCAGATGTGCGCGTGTGGATACATTTACTTACACAGTCTTAAGTTACCAAAATTGTTGATCCAGAAATGCTATAGCTGTATTTCCAGCTTTTCACTTCTGAACTTGGAGTGATTAATGAAAAAGTATAAACTTAAAAACGTGGGACTCATTGTATTATCCAAGGTGTTTTTTTTTTCTTCTGTGTGTGTGTGTGGGTGTGTGTGTGGGTGTGTGTGTGTGTTTGCTCTGCCAGAGATTCAACTCAGGACCTTGCTCTTGCTAGGCAGGCAGACACTTTACCACTGATCTCCATTCCCAACCATCCAAGTAGTTATTGTTTGGTTGTATATATTTTATATATGCCTTTGTAAGTAAATTTAAGAATCAGTTATAAGCCATATTCTGCCCTCTCTCACACCCATTCACTTTTGCCAGTTGTCAGTTAAATTAATCTGAAAAACCTGTGAATTTCTGGTGACCTCTTGGTTTCACTGAATCTTAAAATTTTTTTTAATAGTGTATGTTTGCAATACATAATGTATTCCCTCCCTTTTGTCTCCCCTCTTCCCTCCCTTCTGTCTCCCCTCAATCCCAAATCCCCTTCCCATCTCCACTGTCTTGCCTGAAATTTCCATGGCCTGAGGCCATAAGTAGGTGCATCTTTGAACCCTTAATTGCCTACCTCACCCTCACCTCTGAAATCCTCAGCGTTTTTCCCCTTTCTGTCTCAGTGTCCAGTGGAGATGTCTCCTCCTGCTTTCTTGATCCCATTCATTTCTTTTAAACCACTTATTTTGTCTGTTTGCCTTTATTTTCACTTTCATCCTTTAAATGTAGTCAGGTCTCTTCTCTCTTATCAACAAAGAAAGGGAGGGTAGGAAAAATGCCTCTATTTCACCACTTTCTTTCTCTTTGAATTATTCTCTCATAATTAAAAATGAAATTGTCTCCATTCTTAGTCTTTACTTCCTTCCATCATATTACCCATCCACTGCGATCTGGTATTCAGGAACTCAACTCACTTGAAACTTTTGTAGCTGAGAACACCATTAATCTCCATGTAGCAAATCTGTAGATACTCAGTCTCATTTATATTTGATTTCATAGCAGTGTGTCTCCTGTAGACAGAACTCCCTTGTCAAAATACTTGTGGCTGGGGCTTCTGTGACACCTTACTCTTTTAGTTTTCCCTTACCACTCCTCTGTATTTTTGGGCTCCTTTCCCAACTTCTTTTACTTTTTATACACTCTCTGGGTAACCTCACAAATTACCATTTATTTCTAACTGATTCCCAAATTTAGCCTGTATTTTAGTTATCATTGTATAATCCTAGTAGCCAACCCAGAACCTGGTACACAGCCTTCGTCTTTAAGCGAGTATACAGATTGATAGATGTTTTCCCAATAGGACTGATCACTCTTCCTCTCATTTATTAGTACTTTTGTCACCCTTCAATAGAATACAAACTTCATATGAGCAGATATTTTCAGTTATGATCAAGGACAGTGCCTGGCACATGATTTGCACTCATTCAATGTGAGCGAGTGAACGAGTGTATCATCCAGGAAGAACACGGCACTAGAAATAGTTCCTCTTTGGTTCTGGCTTCCTTGGTTACTCACTTTTTCTCTATCCATGTGTGCTCCTCATAGACATGGCTCAGACATCACTGACAGCCACAGCTATTGAACTCTGTCTTCACCCTGGTGTCTCCACTGTTGTTCCTGCCTATTTTAAGTAGAAAGTTAGATATTTTTTCTAGAAAATCTGCCTGATCACCTGCTTTCCCTCCCTTCCTCTCCATTGCTTCTTGTGTTCTTTGTCATAAGGAGAGGAAGAAAAAATTAACATGAAGGACTTGGCTCAGTAGGGCTGGTGCTGCTGGTAAGGAAACTGTCAAGGTCTCTAAGGCATTTCCTCCATCACAGGAGAGCAGCCATATTCATCTTTCCTCTCCCTTGAGAGCACAGTTCAACTCTTTTCAAAGGGGTCTTTCAGGACAAATAAACTCAATATTTTGTGTGTGTTTAAATTTTGTGATGAGTCGACGCTGGGATGTGTGTGGAGGTGGAAGAGGAGATTCTCAGTACAGAATTTGAACTCAACTCCAAACCTGCCTTTTCTCCTTAGTGTTTCTTTTAATAGGAGGTTCTTTCCTTCATATCTCTGGATATCTGGACTTTCCTTCTTGGAGATGTGGAATTTTCTTAGTCCCTCTAACAGTAGCCTCTGGCCTAAAATCCTGAGGGTGATTCCAAGTTAATCTTGAGTCCTTCTACACTTGGAAGAGCAAACTTAGTAGTACACAAAGGCCCTGATAGCATCCAGGTTTCATGAGTATTTTCCTCCCATCTCCTTGTCTATTTCCTTTTTGTCTTTTAATTGCACGTGTTCTTTTTATGAAGTGACAGCAGCTAAATTTATTTATCAAGATGCTTGTTCCCTTTTAAACAGCATCTAAATTAATAAACATTGAACCTTGAAACCTAATCTGAATTCGTGTTTTTATTGAGAGCTCTCTAATTAAATACAGGCTTAAAAAATTCAACCAGAGTGTATGCCTCTTGTAAAATCTGATATAAGTCCTGATTGCCTTTATTTCAAAGTTCATAGGGATGCAGGTAGGGGAAGATTAGAATGGTTTGTACTGCATATGTATAAGCCTGAAAATACATATATAAATTGGTCGAGGGCAATAAATTTTTTTTTTTGTCTTTCATGGAAACTAGCAGTGTTATAAAGACACGAACATATTGTCATATCAGTGAGCTTCAGCCTTACTACTTTATATGCTTAATTATTTTCAAGGTCATTTCTTTTTTACAAAATCAAGGCAAGCTGGAAAATGTCAACCAGCTACAAGTACTGTGTAGAATGAACTCCTGCTTTCATTGTGATAGTCACATATAGTTTTGGTTTTGAGTTTCTTATGACAACCAATCATTGCATATAAGAGTCACAATAATTTACAACATTATGATCATGGCATCCATTATCTTTCCAAACATTAATGTTCCAAAGATTCTTTCAAATGAAAGAATTGCAAAAAAATAATTGATACCTTCTGAGTATGAGTATTTCAAGCTTCAGGTTAACAATACAGATAAGGGTGATTAATTGTACAATAGGTAACTTCAATACAATGAATGTAATTGAGGCATATAGCTGAAAGGATTATGTACTTAGCCCCTAAGTCACTTAGGCTATGTATTAAATAAGCTGGTTGCTCTCTACCATTTCAGCTGAAAACAATTTTTCCTGACATAAAGGACATATCGAGTAATGTAAGCAAAATATTCTAAGCTGTTTATGGTACGTTCATACTGCTATACAAGTCATGATATACCAGTAATGTCTGTGCAACTGAAATAACTCTCATATTTTATTGTGCTTTAAGGTCTGAGGTGATTCTTAGCTAGGCATCATATTTAAGAGATCAGACCTCTAGTTTCAGACTTTTGATGCCACCAGCTCTTAGGAAGTACTAGTTGTTTTGTACTGATACCAAAATATCATAGACCTTTCAGTGGTGTGAAATTTGGATTTAGAGGCAAAACAGAACTTCTAGATGAGAAACCATAAGTTTAATAAGGACAAAGGGGTAGAATAGATATTTTGTTTTAAAAAAAAAAGAGAGATAGTATTCAAAAGAGAGAACTAGATAGGGAAAAGGGGGATAAAGAAGAAGGTTAAAAAAAGTAAGATGAAAGGGGAAAAAATGGTAAAGTGTAGCTATACTTGTTGCAAATAGGGAGGGGTGGGTGAATGGAAGGGAGGGGAGGGGAAGGAGGAAGAGAGGGGAAAACCAAGATGTATCATGTACAGGTACAAAATAACCATGTTGATTATGATCATTATGTATACAATGTACCAATACATGTTCTTGGTAAAAATAAAAATAAAAAAAAAAAGAATTTTCAATCATCCAACAGCATTTCTACCCATTCTGAATTAATGTGCCTTGAGTAGCAGTAGGGGTTTTAGATCAGTTGGCTGCAATCTTTGGAAATACTTCTTTGTGGGACTTTGGCCTAAGCTGTCTCTAGGGCAGTTTTCATTTGTCACCTGAGCTTGGCTCTGACAGACTTATTTTTCCAGAGGTTCTTCCTCCCTTGATGTGTTTATTCTCCTTATCTTAGCCTAGTTCTGGAATGTTCTTTGATGGTGCTTGTAGTAAGAACCTCCCTTCACTTAGTGTGGAGATGCTGGCTTTGTAGTAATAAGTGGCTGTTTCTGTATAGCATTGCTTCACTTTTTCATGTCAGAAATGTTGCTCCCACAGCCATAGCTCATTCATTAGTCCTCCTCTGAACAATTCACCAAGGGTTTAATTTAGTGTGGCGAGGCATGTGCCCTTCAGCCTGGTTCAGCCTCACTTACTGCACCAGGAACTCTCAGCTCTGCAACCCTGTTCTCTTCTCAGTTCCTTCAAACTCTCTGAGCTCTTTCAGTTTGCGTACAGGCTGTTATCTCTTATGGGTAAGTTTTACTTACCTGAAAAACACACACATTCACATACTGTTGCTGGGGATACTCCTACTTGGAAAAGTCCCCTAACCTAATCTATATACACTTATACTGAAAAATGTTCCATCCCATGATCCCAATAGGTTAGGTCCCCTTATTAAACTGTTAAACTCTCTCATCATGCCCTGTCATTTTCATTACAAGACAGTTACACAGTTAAAGTGATCTAGGTACTTATTCATTGGTTTAACTTCCCCAGGGTAGAAGTAATGTTGGTTTTTTTCCCCTAGTGCATTGCAAGGGCTTAGCATCATGCCTCATGTAGAAAACAAACAGTATACATATCTGTGAAAAACTACTAGTAATGTCAATTAGCATTCATATTTTTGCTTTGAAGACTGCTCTTATTAAAGACAGCTGAGTTAGGTAGAAATATTTTAGGCAGTCAGACAGGGCTGGGCCCTCGACAGAGTCAATATGCAAGAAGAGAATACACTGCAACTATGACCAAAGGTGCATCCATTGAAGGCCAGGCCTCAAGATAAGGATAAAATGACCAGAGGTACACACTGGCCTGGGGGATAAACAGTAAGCTGAGGATTATACTCATTCGATCCGATAAAGCCTAGACAAATATCGATCATCCCAGTGGGCAACCAGGACCTCCGGATCCACTCTGTCCTGGAATGTCTTTGTTCTTTCCATGTCCATTTGCTACTTGACCTGTTTCCCCATTGGATCAATATTACCTAAGTGACTATACTTGTAATATTATTGGTTGATCATAATTTTGACCCAAGTCGTACCTACCTCGTGATTTTACTCTATAAAAGTTCCTTTGAAAAGTGGGTTTGTTGGCAACCCACCAGGGTCCCTTCCTGTTTCTCAGGAGCTATCTCTCTTGCTCTCAATAAATTTTTCCTACTTTTAATTTCCTTTGTTCCTTAGAATTCATTCTTTGATTTTGGGGAACTCGAACTCGGTGTTTCTGACATCTAGCAGGTTGGGGGTTATAATTTTCCCCCATATCACTCTTGGCTTAACTGGAAAAGAGCAATATGAGGATCTGGATAGAGGCCAGAAGAGCTAGAGCTATAAGTTGAAGAAAAAAGCAGAATTTGAAATATGTATTCTTGCCTGCTATTTGAGGTGTACTTTACTTGGGCACACATTTGCATTTGATTGTCTTTTTAGTTTTTGGGGAAAAAAATTAAAGCCATACTTTTGACAAGAATTTTTTGAACTATTTAGTTGCTAGCACAGCCTGGATATATCTATTGGGGGAGAAATGATTACCATTCTTAGTTCATTTTTGTTACTATAATGAAATACCTGAGGCAGGCTACTTTATAAACAGAAGAAGTTTAGCATCCACTTTGAATGTTCAAGAGCATGGCATTGGCATTGGTTGAGCTCTGGTGAGGCCCACTTTGTCTGTACTGCCTCATGGCCATGGCAGAGGTGGGAGTGTGTGGGGAGGAAAAGATCATGTCCCCACATAGGAAGCCAGAGAATGAGTCAGGAGTTGGGTTTAGGCTTGTATAATCACTCCCTCTCTGGAGAACTCACTCCAGGAGACCAGTATTCCCTTCCCAGGGCTATGCTCCAGCGAAGAAAGCCCTCTCACTACACTCCATCTCTTAAAAGTTCCACTTCCCAGCATCATCACATTGAAGACCAAGTCCCAACACAACCTTGCAGGAGAAGCAGCATTCAAACCATAGCAATTACAGTAGGCCATGCATGCCAGGATAAAGGTATGCACAGATGGGGGGGCTGCAGGGGGAGTCTGAGGCCGAAGTGAAGGCAGGGGAGGGCTTTCTGGAAGAAACCAGGATTGGTTGGTGAAGGACTCTTATAAGCTACTCTCAGGAAGACAGGTGTAGCATGGAAGAGAAGACAATTGAAGGGAGTGGCGTGTTTGAAGATGGAAGAGACTAACAGCTTCACACATAGCAGAAACTGCAAGTCACTCAGTCTTACTGGTGCTCAGGGGATATGTTGAGAGTGGCACTAGGTGACATAAGAGTATAGGTAGAGGCCAGTCAGAAGCACTTTGTTAAACATTTAAATGAGTTTGAAGTTACTGAAAGCCACAGGAACCCAGAAAATAAACCTCTTGGGGGAAACATAACTTTTTAACTATGTTGAAACAGCATGTCATGCTTGGCATGTTGCAGTTGAATTCCACCAGCTGTGCTTTGCCAGCTGCATTTGCATTTAGCTCTGCTTTGAAGTCCTGGTTCTGGGAGGTGGTACTGAGGGAGAGAGGAGAGAATGAGGTTCAAGCCGTTAGAACCCTGGGTGAGAAGGTGAGCAAAGAGCCCCACCTTTTCTCTTCTCTGGCCCTGGAGAGCACTGGAGGAGCTCTGCCAAGCCTCCAGGGGTTCTTTTGGATTCATTCTCTCCTTTTAATCTTACAAAACTATTAAATAATGGCTTGTCCTGGGTGTGATCTGGGAACATTTTCCCAGTGCCTGCCCTCAGGAGTCACTCACAGAATCCTCACTCCCTGCTGCGCCTTCCCCTGCAGGAGAGCTCAGGACAAGTTCTGGGTCAGGCATTTGGTGCTGCGTTGCTAGTAATGCAGAAATCATGCGAGATGTCATGTGAAGTTAGACAATGGCTATCTTTGTAGCTCTCTGCCTTTCTCCATTTTCCTAGACCTCTTTATTCTCTGATTCTGCAGGAAAGTCAATTACCCTTCCTTCATTATGCAAGGCAATTTAACTCAAACATCCTTAGGCTCTCAGCCTACCTTTGCAAATTCAGAAGCTCATTAATGTTTCAGCACTAAGAACTGGCAGGAGCTTTGAAATTTTGACCTAGTCTTTTCTCCCTCCCCAGGTATCTCAGGGTGAGAGGAGCAGTGTAGGTATTTATTTTTCCGCTAATCTGCATTTTCACATCCATAAACTTCAGTCACCAGAGGAGATACTTTTAGTTTTGGTTTTATGAATGTTTTTCTTCCCATACCTGTTAGGTAGGTGAAGAGACACATGGCAGTCTCTCTATCTAGAATTTCCAGATAAATGAAAATACTAGAACAAATAAAGAAGAGCTTCTCCTGAACATGGGTGGTAGATAATAACAAGAACAGATGTGGAAGAATGCATTCGTAGGCTCAGTGCTCACAGGCACACTATGGAAGCAGGAATATGAGGGGGCTGCAGCAGCGTTTCCAAGTATCAGCTCACTTGTGTCCTGGTCATTCCTAACTTTGTGAACTGAGAGTAGGCACTTAACTTACAGGGTTTGCTTTCTTATTTTGTAAAATAAAGGTTACATCCACCCCATGGGGTCATGGGGATGGATTAAAAAGTGCTTCTCCAGTCTCCGATTGGCAGAGAGAAAACATTGAGGAGCTTGGACCCTCCTGGCGTTGCAGACATGCTATGAGAAAAAGAACCCTTTCTTTGTGTGAATCATTTTATTTGCTCTTCTGTTTTAAGTAGCTGCATTGAATTCTGTCACACCTGCTTTTCCAAACCCCACTACTTTTTTTTAAAAAAAATAACTTTTTATGCTTGGTTGCTTCTTATCACTCAGAACTCATTTGAATGTTACTTTCTCAGAGAGGCCTTCTGTGGTCATCCTGTCTAACATAGTCTTTCTTTCTACACTCCTCAGACACTATTCTGTTTTATTGTCATCATGTCACCAACATATGAAATTACCTGGCTGATTTATTTACTTCTCTGTACTATATGTATCACTCTATGTAGAAATAAGCTCCACTGAACACAGGGCTTGTGTGTTTTTTCATTGTTCTATTTACACTGTGAACTGTGTCTGATAAAAAGTAGGTGCTCAGTAGATATCTTTTAAATACATATAAAATGTATTATCTAGATTGAAGATGCACTTTTAAAATTTAGTCAGGAATTTGTTGAGGAGAGAAAAATAAAGTGGTACTTATGGTGTCGGACTCATTACGTATCTGCATATATTCTGTGCTTGGATATATTTCTGTGTATAGATATAATTCAGATCAATATATTGAGCATCTATTATATGTTAGGAATTCTAAGCACATTCTGCCATTTCAAATTTTTCAAAAAAATAGTTTGCATTTTATAAAAACCAGATATAAAGACCTGCACCCGACTCTACCTTTAGTGGGTAGTTCTAGGGGGAAAAAAAGTAAAGCCAACTTCCTCTTTTAA
Source organism: Hystrix cristata (assembly GCA_004026905.1). Taxonomy (NCBI): domain Eukaryota; kingdom Metazoa; phylum Chordata; class Mammalia; order Rodentia; family Hystricidae; genus Hystrix; species Hystrix cristata. The sequence continues at coordinate 35,964 of PVJO010010689.1, read as the reverse complement.
CCGTTGTATACCTGTTTATCTTAAAACTGTTCAAGTTGAAACTTGAGATGTGGTAAACTTTCAACTGAAACTGTATTTTGTTCTGGTAGAAATGCTCTATATTTCATATATTGCAATGGCTTCATGTCAAAACATGCTATTTTATATGTCAAGATGGTCTTCTTCTGTTGCTGTGCATTTCAAAGGATGGCAGTAGATAGAATGAAATTTTAGTGTCAGACACATCAATTACAAACCAACAGAGTTGTTTCATTTTTCACCAGCAATAGAAAAAAAGTTGGAAGAATAATGCATCTCTTTTTACCTTAAAACAGCAGCATTCAGGATAAGATGTCTTCACTTAGAAATCAGTCATTCTCTTGACTGCAGACCAGTGAAGGCTTTAATAATTCATTCTGAAACCTGTGCTTCTCTGGCTAGTGCTCGCAACTCTTTACTTATTTAGTGGTCTGTTTACCTCTTGGTTTGTACCTGCAACTGTCTTTTCAATCTGTTGTGCATAACCAGTGGAGAATAGCCCATTAGCTAGAATAATTTAAGTACTTCTGCTTCTTGCAATCTTAGGGCTGTACAGATCCCAGTGGCAACATACCTCTTTAAAAAGCTCCTCTTTCATCTGAACCACAGGTCTAGGTCCTGAATGCAGGAATCAGAAGCTAATGGTTCCGTGTCACTTGAGAATTTGGAAGCCCATAGAGTATATCCTGGTTTAGCAGATTCTCAAGGCAGTTCCCCTAGGAATTGATATAGTCATACTACTCTCCTGTGTAATGAACCATAACAACACTTTAGAGTAGAATAGGAAAGAAAAGAAGACGGAGCTTATTCCTGTGGCAAGGAGGACTTCGGTCCTTTAGGATAGTCAGGTGGTCCTATCATGGATGTTGGGGAATTATAGTATTAAAATAGGCTTTTTGCATCTAATAAAGAAGCTGATTAAAAGAAACAATTTGCGAGTGAATGCCTCCTGGCCTGATTCCTTGATTTACACATTATATCTGACTGAATGAGAGCCTGTCTTTGAAAAGCATGAGTTCGTAAGAAAATGGGAAAGAGATCAAGAGATAGAGAAGGGGGAGGAGAGGAGGGAAAGGGGATGGAAAAAGGAATTTAGATGTATTCTGCATATGTACCAGCTCCACACAAAGAATGTAAACATTATGTACTGCAAACATGTACTAATAAAAAAATTATTAAATTATTTAAAAGGAAAAAAAGAAAAAGAATTGCTGTGGTAGAGGATTGTGGTGAAGAACATGGGCCATGGAATACAAGGGCCATATGACTGTTGTTTGTTCTTGGGTGTGTTATTTACTATCTCTCTGCCTCAATTTTCTCATCTGTAAACTGGGCTATCAGATACACAAAGGACACGTTGCACAAAAGGCCCAAGCATAAGCTGCAGATAGGCCAAAGAGTAGAGGTAGGAGGCACCATGGGGGAGCAAGCGACAATGCAGTGCTTCCTGGGTCATCTCTTGTTCTTTGCTTTCTCTCAGACTGTGTTACTCCTCAAATTTGCTAATACAGACCCTAAATAGAAAGCCCTCAAACCCATGTAAAGTGAAGATGTCACTTTGCATGGCCTGTGTATGAACTTTTCTTCTTTGCTTTCATATGTCTTAGGATCCCTTTTTTCATAAATGGTAGGTACCTTTTTTTCATAAATGGTACCTACATAACCTACATTGACTCAGTTACTCAAACGAGACACCAGAATCTTTCTTTTCTGTGACCTACCTCCATCATCCAAGCAGCCATTAAATATGGTTTATTCCACCATTTTTTTTTTAACCTACTGTTAGGTTAAGATTTTGGAGTTGAGTTCCTGAATAATTGCATAAATTTTACCTATTGAGCATCTCTAATTCCCAAAGCAAAATCAAGACGTTATAAAACTTCTAAAAACTTAATATTGGTCAGTGAAATTGAAGAAGTAATTTTAAAAAAAACCAAAAACTACCAACAAAGAAAAGCCCAGGTCCTAATGGATTCACTGCTGAGTTCTACAAGAACTTTAGAGAAGATCTGATGGCACTACTCCTCAAACTCTAATGAAATTGAAAGGGAAACAGTACTTCCAAAGTCATTCCTGGAAGTAAGCATTACCCTGATATCAAAACTAGAGAAAGACCCAACCAAAAAAGAGAACTATAAGTCAATCTCTTTAATGAAAATAAATGCAAAAATCCTCAGTAAAGTACTGGTTTCTTGATGATTGCCATTCTTTCTGCATTGTTTTAATCTGCATTTTTCTGGTTGCCAGAGATGTTGAATATTTTTTCATGTATTTGTTGGCCATTTGGTACTTTTTATATCTCATTTGCCAAAGAAGTCATTTGAAGTTTTAAATTATTAGTGGAGATAGAATCAGAGTGGGTAGCACAGTGAAGACTTTGGAATGACCAGCCTCTGATTGTTTCTGTTGACCCATTCAGTGAATACAGGTTAAGTACATAGTGTGGATATGGAGACCACGCCATACCAGTTTTTTGGGGTGATTCATGTATTGACAAGTAAGCAAAAATACTTAAAGTTTTAAGTCCTTTGCACTTTGCATTGAAGAGGTCATTTGTCTTAGTTACTTTTCTCATTGGTGAGACAAAATACAAAGTTAAAGGAGGAAAGATTTAATTAGCTCACAGTTCATAGCGGTTTCATTTCATAGTTGGCTGGCTTCAAGGCAGGGTGGCATGGCAGAGGGGCATTGCAGAGCAGGTAGGCAGAAGGCAGTAAACAGCAAGTGACAAGTGACAAGCAGTGATGATCTTTCTGTCCCTTATATTTTATCCAGGCTACCCACCCTTAGGGCAGGTAGCACTCACATCCAAGGTAGGGCAGTTTTAATCCTAGCATTGAACTATGAATCAATCCCAGCATCACATCCTTGATCCCAGCAGCACACACCCTAGATCCAGCCACGTCCGAAAAGCCCCACCTATGACCACATGAGCCTTTGGGAGGACATCTAGATACAAACCATAACATCATTGGAAACCAAAGCAAGCACAGATTTACTTAAATGAAGTCACAACATGTATATGAAAAGTTGGAAATTTGGAATGAGATGATAGCAGGTCTAAAACTTTTATTTTTTCCCCAGCAACCTGGTTGTGAGGGGAAAAATAAAGTGTTCTAAATAGAACTGATTGAGGTTAAAGGAGTTTGTTGAGATCTAAAACTCCTGAGCCAGAGTTTTAGGTGGAGGGGAAGTAGTTCATGGAGAGAGATAAGGAAGTAGAGGTTATGATTGCTGGAGCAAAATTCATAAATGAGGCAGGAAGGATGTAAGGCAAAGGAAAATGGATTATCTGCGTAGAGGGACTGTCCTCTAAAAGGGGATGGGGTAACTTGTACTCCAGTGTTGAGTGGGTCGTGTGAGGAATTTATTAAAATGTTTTGCCTTTGGCTCCCCCCAGGGGAAGCTCATTGCCAGAATTCTTCAGCTACAAATTATATACAGGGAAGCCCCACCAGCAACAACTGCATAAGGATTTAAATTTGTTGTGAAGATATATCAATACTAAAGGACATAGGCCGATTTTTAAAAGTCACTTTATGTATTAAGGGGTTTGGCAGTCATCAGAATCCAGGACTCACTCCATAACAATTGAGGAAGTAGGAGTAAACTTTAACTTTGGTTTCATTAGTAATCTTGTCAAGATTCGAGAAAATGTTGTATCATTAAAGCAAATGTTGACAACTGTAAATGAATAGCATTTAGGAGTTTGTAGCTTCTTTTGCACAATTGTAAACGATGACAAAAATTGTCATATTAGAAAAAATGAAAATCTTAATTACTACAGTGCAAAAAAACTCCACAAAAAACACAAAAACCAGATACGCAACCATCCCCCCCCCCACTGTAACAACTTGTTTTAAAAAAGCTTTCTTTAAAAAAGAAAAAAAATGCTTTCTGGGTAACACAGAAGTACAACTTGATTGGGAAAAGCAGAAGAGACACATGTTCCTTGATCTTTTGAATTTTTTAAAATATTTTAAAAAGTTTTCTTTATTTCTGTATTTATTTATTTTTGTTTCTTGATCTTTGTAGAGAACTGAGTCTCAGATTATCCCAAGCTAGGTCAGCCTGACTGGGTTTTTGTCATTTAGCCATTTCCTAATACCCCGTGGATCAGGTAGAGAAGAGAGAGATGAACTGTGTTCAAAAAATTTCCCCCAGGATCCTTTATACATTTCATTATTATTTAAGATCTCAAACATACTTTTTTGGAAATTCATATCTATCAGTCTTTAAAGCTTTTTTGACATACCCATACATATTTATGAAAAACAGTATGATAATTCAATATATGTATATAATGCTAAGTACCATAATAATCAAATCATGGTACTTAGCATTTCCATTTACTCAAACATTTGTTGTTTCTGTATATTGGAAACCTTTGGATTTTTTTTTTTTTTAGTTTGAAGTATATAATGAATTGTTTTAGACTAAGCCTACTGTACTGCAGAACACTAGAACTAATTCCACCTAAATGTAGTTTGATACCTGTTCCCTGCCATTCTCTGCCTCCATTCTCTGCCTCCACCTCTACCCCAATCCCTTCCTAGCTTCTTCCTGTGTTAGAAATTAAAACTGAGAAATTTAAAGTTTTATTTATTCATTCATTTAAAAATAAATCCATTAAATGTTAATATAAATATGTTTATGAAAAATGACTTTTCAGAAATGAAGAAATTAGTGAGAAAAGAGGCAATGGTCACAGTTTTGCAAATCCCTGGCTGGCCGAATGGGTAACACCTGAGTTCTCATCTCTACCTTTGTACTCATCTCTTGTGATTCTTCATACCATGTACCTTCGGAAAACTCTGTCTATTCTTTGGGTGATAAGAATGGAGAAGGCAGATAGAAACTGAAAGTAGTTTTGACCTCTCAGATTCTCTAAAGGGTCTTGAAGAGCTGCTTTAAGAACTATGATATACACAGTAGTTGTCTTCTAAAATTAATAAAAAAAAATCTGTTGTGAGTTCCAGGTTAATTAATCTCTACAGTCATAGGCTCAAGGAGTGTAGCCTGATCAGCAAAAAGGAAATCTATTTTTACTCCAAACCTTTACTGAGGAAATATGTAATCAAATAAAATTGTTAATCTGCTTTTTAGAGTGGAATTTTGGGGAATTAAAATGAGAAAATGCCTTATACCCCAGCCTTTCTCTTCTCTTCATAAGCAGCTAGTCTGAGTTTAAGTTATTCTCAAAGCATGTAACTCTTGCTTTATCAGATCATGCTAGTTTAGAATGAAGATAGCAACAGCATGATTTTTCCCATGCTCTGTTTCCACATACCCCATGGAAACTTCCTCCATGTCAGTTCTGAGTATCACTGTGGCTGTCTGGTCCTGGGCACCATGGCCCCCAGGGGTGTTCACAGGTGCTCTCTTCACTTCCCTCCAGAAGCAAGGCATCCTTGGCTGCCTTCTTTGTGTTCCAGAGGGCTGCCTGCCAGGGCCTTCTTTTATGGTATCATCCAAGCACTCTTACCTGTCTTCTGTTCAGTCTGTAGACTGAATTCTTCATCTCAGGTGATCCTATTTTGTTTCATAGGCTTTAAAAGAAGTTGTTTCCAGAAACAGCAGCTTTAGTAAAAGTTCTTCATTCATTGTTGTTTTGACCCCCCATTCCCCAGGGCATTGACCTGAGACTTAGGTGTTGGGGTGATCTACTTGAAATTTCATCCTTCTTTTTACTTCTCTATTTCCTTTGATCAGATTTGTGCTCATCTACTTCTTCTTTTTGGGTGAATATTTTCCCTAGAAGATTTTTGGTTCTTGCCACAGGAACATAATTTTAGGGCAGGTCTACTAGAATGCCACACATACCTAGATGTGTCTCAGGTTATGTACTGTGATGCTCCAAAAGTAACTCTCTGTGGTGTAGAATACACACCTATGGCTGAAGTGGGTCTTGAAAAGAATTATGCTTAACTAACCAAGTATTTGCTTATTTAATCAATCAAGTGAATTTTTCAGACCTGTCTAATGATGGAATGGGGATTATGGGAATAAGATTAACAAGTAATTATTTATTGAGTGTTTACTGAATGTAAGATCCTAGGTTAGATATTTTTCAAGTATTATGTTATGTTTTTATTTATTATGATAGTCTTTCAAGGTAGGTTTATTGCCTGCATTTCATAGATGGAAAAGATGAGATCAGAGAAATTAAAGTTACTTGGTTCATTGCACAAAGAAGCAGGGGCAGGATTTTATACTGCTTGGGCTCAGACCCCATACTTTTTCTAAAAGTGAGTTAGACTCAGGAACTACTAGGAACTTCACTCATCCTACAAGTTGAAGGACATAATGACATGTGGAAAGGTGAGGAGGAGTGGATAATAACTTCTGTAGCATGTCATTTCAACCTGGGGATAAGCTTCTGCATAAATGTTTTCTCTATATTATTTTGCAGTAAACTGGAGGCATTATGTTAAAAACATCTTTGTGGGGGGCAGGACTCTAGACAGAAAGTAACTAAGCTAGTGGTAACACAGGTTTTTGAGTGCTGTGCCTCTTCCTGTGGCCTTTTCCCCTTATTTTGCCTTTCTGGGTGAGGTCAGGTTTTTCTTCCTTGGACAAGCTTAGCCTCTCTCTCCATGACTTCAGAGAAGTCCTTGATTTGAGTCTTAGTTTGTCCTCATGGGTTATTCTTGTGCCTTATGCAGATGGATGTTAGGATGTCCAGAATTAGCAATAGTAATAAGTCATTTTAACTAAGAGATATAAAGAGTGCGTTATTACATTTTTTTACTAGGCCTGAGTATAAGAAGCGGATGGGCTGCTTCCTTTTGTCCTTGGAATCTTGTAACAACAGCATTAGCTGACTAGAGACAGTAAGATGATGAGTACAGAGCCTAGGAAATAAAAAACTGGGTGATTGACCTAATTACAAAAGGCATAATCATCAATTCACTCATTCACATAATGCTCAGATTCATATTGAAATTTATACTGTATTCTGTTACTTGGATATAGAACATTTGTCAAATGGATGTTCTATATTTGAGACTGGATTTTTATTGAGGTTTTGGGGTTTATTGAACATGGTTTAATCATTTTATGATGGCTAGGACAAGATTTTAAAATGATTTAGAATGGACAGTTTTAATCACAAACCTGTAGGAAGATGAATTGAACTCTTCTCTCAAGTTTAATTATAACTACTGCTGTGTTCTTGCTGAATTTAAAGCTGAATTTAAGATTGGTGACTTACTTTTTTGTTGGATAATATGTTCAGCATGAGTGAACTGTAGTAAAAATACAAAACCTCAAAACGAGTGAAATGTAATTAACTTGCTTTATCAAAGTCATTTTTGCCCTCACTGTTACCTGAGAACTAATGTCTAAGCATGATGTGTCAAGCAAGATTGGGGCAGAATGGTGACAACCTAATGGCCAAGAAATGTGATATGTTTTGAGAAAGGATAGAATATTATTACGAATGTTATACTTTCCTTTGGATGATATTCATTTGTTTGGATGTTCAAGTTGTCTAGAAAAGAAAGGCTCTGATGTTTTCCTTCAAGACTTAGAAGATTATCCTATTCATATAGCAAATTTATGTTTATGGTAAATATTATTATGGAGATTTCTTTTCTAGAATTAGCCTTGGTGAATTGAATCAGAAACTAAATTTCTTTAGAGCTGTGGATGCTAAAGAATAAAGGGGTTAAATGAGCTTCCTCATACACATAGAAGCAAATGTTTGATTCAGATGAAAGCGTATAGAATCACAAATTTCTTTGGTAGACAGAGAAACTTTTAGGATAAGTTGTAAGCAGGACTACCTTTACATATAAAGAAGCTTATATCTAATAGGTAGTATTTTCAAGTTGGAAATTAAAATACTGATCTCCAAAAGCATTCAAAATTTGAAGTTGATTTTAATCTGTCTGCTTGACATCTTTTGGATTTTTCTTTGATATAGCAGAAACATTCCTCAACATAGTAAATTTTAAAACATGATTACATTGGATTAGGGCAGTAAACACATTGCTCCTCTCATTAATTCTCCCAGCTTTTGAATTCATTAAAATAGTAAGAGCTTTTCGTTATTTGCCTCATTATTTTTAATGTGGTTCCCTCATAGACTTAATCCCTTTTTGGCAAAAATAGTTAAAATTTCCTTTCTAAAAGGAAAAAAAAATCAACTTCTAGTTAATCTGATACCTTTCTCTTTAGGGTCTTTTGAAACATCGTAGTAGAAACCAAACCTAAGCTAAGAAAAGAGTGTTAGTCACAGTGGAGGGAACGGCATGACATGGCGTGGTGGACAGAGCGCAGGCCCAGTGATGGTGAAGGGACTCCTGAATTCCAAATTCAGCCCCGCTATTATTTAGTTCTTTGTGTTGGACAAGAAGTCACCAACTTGTCTGAATCAGTTTCTTTATATGGAAAATAAGGCTTCAGTTTAGATCTCTAAGGTTCTTTTTCGTGTTCATTTTAATCACTTTGGTGAGATCCAAGAGGCCATATTTTTAAAGTCACAACTTGCTTGTTCTTCATACCTCTCCAACCCACATCCTCCTCCCACTATTGCCCTATTTATCTGTCTCCTTTACAGAAATACTTCTCAAAGGAGGTATCTCTACTCCTTGTCCCCACTTCCCGTCCCTCCCAGTTTTAAAAAGCTTGACCTCTCTACTACTCTACTCAGGGTAATGCACTGCTAACCCCTGTTCTTGAGTATCGTTTTGCAATTTGGCTGTGTTTATCCTGGCCCTGGGATGTGGTGATTGCTTCCTCCTTACCCGAGAATACTTCAAGTGCCCTAGGCTGGTGGGTGTTGCAGGAACCCTGCCCGGGCCCATCCTGATGGCACAGTTGCAACAGGTGCATCATCACCTTACTTATTGACAGATAAAAGACCCATTCCCAGGAAATTGTTGCATGAGTGATTAGAATGGGAATTGTGCTTTTCATTTCAGACATCATTACTACATCAGTTCTTCTTTGAGATGACCTATACACCACGCCTAGCACAGTGCTCGTTGAATAACAGGCCTCTCCGTGCTCATAGAATTTTTCTCCATCTTCTTCTTTCCATTCTTCCTCTACTCGATAGTCTTTGCCTGTAAATCAAAACATGAAATTACAACTACAGAGCACGTCCTGATTCACAGTACTTTCAACATGTAATAAAGGCATATTCTTCAAGGGGCTGTTTTCCAGCTTTTCTCTCTCGTCTCTCACATTAAATGAGGGCTGCTCCCCTGGCAGTACCTGCAACTCATGACAGAAATCCTCTAAGGTAGGGCCTTTTTCCAGCAATAAATCACTGCAGGTACTGCTGCTTCTGAAGGCCAGCCTTTTGTAGGCCCAGGAAATTAAAAGAGCAAGTTGCCCATCCTTCCCTTAGGGTTTACCCAGGCGAAGTTTATTTACAATGAGAAATGTGCCGCACAGTGCTAGCTTTAACCTGATCAATGAACATATGGATTCAGATGGCAGCAACAAGGGACACTATAAATGTGCTGGGTGCTTTTGCCACCAATGCAAAAAGAAATGAGGGCAATTCCTAATTATTCCTAAACAGATTGCCCTCCGCCAAGCACTCTTACACCTGCATGCAGATTAGCAAGAAAATGGCCTGCCTCTAACTCCAGTGGCCACATGGAGAACTGTCTGCAGGCGCCTTTGTGAGTTTGATTCAGTGATTAGAGGGAATGAACACTGGCAACATTCATGAAATTGGGAGCAGCCCAAAAGGATCTTGAAAGTTTAAATTGCTCCTTTTTCTTTTGTCTCCCATCCCTGCCTCTCCCTCCTCTCAGAATTCCTTGTGCTGGTGTGCTAATTATAGGTTAATTGCATGTCTCGCTCAGGCTGGCATGGGTGTGCAGGCCCTATTATTTAGGTTCCTCAGGCAGTTTACTTCCTTGCTGTTCTGCTTCCCAGTCTGGTCCTCCACACCTCTGCTGCTCTTGTAGGACCTTCTGTCTTCCTCAGCGCTCCCCCAGTAGAAGGTCTTCAGTCAGTCATTTCTGCCTCACAGCCCTCAGGCCCACATGCTGTCCATCTGAGAAAGCCATTTGCATTTACTGTGTCTTCTTTAGCTGCTCAAGGAAAAGGTTTTCCCCTTGTTAACAAGGGTGGCACCTGGTGGGGAAAAGGTGCCTCTTTCTCAGACCCCTTTCATTACCTTGCATATGCACCTGCTTGCTCCTCTGAGAGCAGGGCATACACCTTTTTCTTCTTTTTGGTCCACTTACACATGTGCAGCCTGAATTTTTGACAGTTAAATATCTTGAGTCATAGTGCATCTCTAGAAATTCTGGTTTTAAGAGAAGATCACAGTGTTAGGTAATGTAAAAAGTTTTTTAAAAAACCTGTGTTCTTCTAAGGAGTTCTGTGTTTTTCCACTTTGGTGTTCCACCTGCATAGCACTCCCTTACCCTGTGTACAGGGGTCTCTTCCTCATCTGTGGTTTCATTTTTCACAGTTCCAGTTACCTGTGATCAACTGTGGTCCAAAAATACTGAATCGAAAATTTCAGAAATAGACAATTCATAAGTTTTAATTGCACAACATTTTCAGTTGCCTGATAAAATCTCCTGCTCAGGTCATGAATCATCCCTTTGTCCAGCCTTTTTATACTGTGTTGCTACCACCTGTTGGTGGCCCTGTTGTTTACTCAATCACCCATTAAGGTATTACAGTGCTTGTGTTCAAATACCCCTTATTTTACTTAATAATAACCCCAAAAGGCAAAGGCTGTGATGCTGGCAATTTTGCTACAGTATGTTGTTTTAATTGTTATAGTTTATTACTTAGCATGTTCTTGCCAGCCTGAACCACCAATGATGGTATATGTATGGCTGTCCCGTCAGGCGTACAACTGATGCTACAAATGTGTCTAATAACTCTTATTGGTCTTTTTATTAATAAAATTAATAAAAAGCCACCCAATAGGACAGTCATCCATGTACCACCAGTGGTTCAAGCCACCTGGGAATGAGACATACGAATTACAGCCCTGTCATGAACATGTGAATATTAGTCTCTTAACTGTGCCTAATTTATCAATTATACTTTATCACAGGTATGTATGTATGGGGAAAAAAACATAGTATATGTAGGGTTTGGTACTATGTGCAGTTTCAGGCATCTACTGGGAGTCAGGTAGATAAGAGGCAATTACTATATCTTCCTTCCTCTCCCATCTGTTTCTCCCAGATATATACACTCTTTGAGGCCAGGAAATCCTTCTGCCTTGTTCATGATTATATCCCCAACAATTAGCATTTTGATAAACACACCATAAGTATTCAGTAAATAGTTACTAGTCATAGTAATAATGCTTGAGTTGGGTTTAAGAGTAACTTAGTAGCAGAAGGGTTGAAAATGAGCTTTGAAGACAGACACACCTGGGAAATAGTCTCACCTGTGTTCCTTAGCATCAGCGAGACCCTTTAGCCTTTCTGAGCTCTTCATCTGTATCAGATTTGATGGAGTATTGTTATTAATTGGATATTACCACTAACATATATGACCACTTAGTGTGTGCCAAGCATGTATTTAGCATTCTGTATAGATTGTTCCATTTAAGCATCATGATGTCTAAGATGCATACTGTTACTATTATTTCAGTCTTTTTTCACATCAGCAGGTCAGTTTGAGAAGTTTCATCTGCACAGCTAGGCCATAGACTGACTTAACACTGGGTCATCTCATGCTCCAGGCTGTGTTCTTAAAATTATAGGTTCCTTCAAGGCAGGAACATTTAGTGACACTGTAACAGTTAATCAGTAACTGTACTTTGGTATAAAAACAAAGGGCAGGAAATTCACTTTAAAACTTAGCTTTAATACAGTGAAGCTTAGTTGCCAACCTTTCCATTATCTAAGTACTTGGGCAAATTATTTAATTTGATCCCAACAATTCAGTATTATGAATCAAATCAGATATATAGTAACCATGAGAAGAAAATCTGCTATTTACTGAGCAGCTACTCACTCCTAAACAATTTACACACATAATTAATTTTCCTGGCAACCATTTGAGTTAGGTATTAATATCACTGCCTTCACTTTACATATAAGAACCTGAAGCTCCAGAGAAGTTAATCAGTTTGATCAGGATCATGTTGTAGCTACAGTGGCAGAGTGCTGAGTAAAATTCACTTCTGATTTCAAAGTCCATGTTCTTCTACCACATACAACTAATAAATTAGCACTGTGGCCACGGAGCCCAGGATTTGACAGTGTGTGGTGCTTTCACAGTGCATATACAGTATCATAATATTGGTATCCCAGGAAGCAAGGAGAATCTGTTGCCTCGTGCAACTCTATTTTGACCTAGCAGCATTTCTAAAAAGTGGAATGGATGACGGTGTTGTGAGTTAAGAATGAAATCATATTTTAGGTGATTATTTTATGCATAGTTCTGTTTTGAAAATCTACATCCAAGGATCCTGGCATTCTATAAAGAAGTGGGCTACCTAAAAATTATTCTGTTAGTTCCATGGGCATTGCTTTCTAAGAGAATGCTTGTACATTTTTCAAGAGTCACCATCTTTGTGATCCACACACATAACACATGCCCGTACTTTTCTGACTCCAGTTACCAGAATAATAATTATATTCTACAGATTGACTCTAAACTACCATATTTTCAGGCAGATTAAGTATATATTTTATCTGAAGGCCACCAAAATGACATTTGCTTATTACTACATTTCCCATCGTTTGTTTGTTTTGAGGTGGGTTCTTGCTATATTACCTAGACTGACCTTGAACTCCCTTACACAGCCTCTCAGGTAGCTGGAAATACAAGTGAGTGCCTCCTCACCTGGCTTCCCATCATGTGTTTAGAAGCAGTTGCTCTTTCTTTTATCAGATTTGCCAGGTTGGTGAAAGACTTGGGCTCCTGAAAGGCTTTCTGTGGCACTCATACAGAAAGCCTCAGCTCTGTGGCACTACATATTGTTGAGTGATGCTTATGTGAGGTGGCAGGCAAGTTGACTGCTGGCAGTTTTGTGCTATTCTTGGAATCGGTTTCAGGTTTCTAGAATCAGCCGTGTGTATACATGGCAGGGAAATTCTGTGTTCCCTGGTCTTTAGTAAAGTGGGACTATAGTAACTATGTCCAAATGTTTTGTATCTTTCTATAGAAGTCAGCAGTTTTCCAAAGGTCTTGTTTATGAAAGTTATTAGTTATGCAAAGTGGGCCTTTATGGATAGTTCTGTGAAATGATTCCAATTAAATAGGAGTGGGGAGATTGCCAGTCAGTGTCAGCTAATTAAATTATTATATGCTCCTGTCATTAACAAGGACTCTGACTGGAGGGGAAAAAAAGGATAAAAGCAGAGTCTTGAAATTTGCTGATAGGAAGGGTATATTACTTTACCAGTTTTCATATAATTAGAATAAAACAGCAGTTTCCCATTATATATTTCAAATAGCAAAGTCTGTTATTACTTTCTTCTAGGGTATAATTAATCAGTTTCAGCTGCAGTATTTTAGATGTTACAGTGAAAGGGAGTTTCATTAAAAACCGTAGTTTAATAATAATGGGTCAATCATACTGACACTATTACAAACATAAAAATGAACTTCAAATACAAAAAGCACATTATTTCTTCAGTGTTGCCCTGAGAAGAAATTGAATTGTAAAGGGGCTGTGTTAGAATTTTAAGACTGTTCCTATCTCAGAACTTTGCTGTGAACAAGGGGAAATTTTTAGCGCAAAGGCTTGCACTGAAGAGTGCCAAGGACTTAGCAGGAGCAGTCGCAGCGTCTGAAATGTTCAGTAATACTCTGGCGGGTGTATCTATCACCTCTTGTCAGCTCTACAGGGAGGCTGTCGATCCAGGCGAGGAGAGCCTTGCTGGGCTGCAGTAAGTAGCTTATAAGCACAGCCAGGGAATGGAAAAGAAAATCTCCAGCTTTTCTAACAGCAAAAGTTATAAATCTCAATAGGCGCTTCCAGGAACTGCTCGTTAACTATGATGCTGCTTGTGCAGAAGGAAATGCCTGACTGGCAAATGAAAGGGGATCCTAAGCATAATTAAGTGAAATCTAGAGAATCTAGACTTTACTAGTTTATTGGGATGATTCACGTAATTTGAGAGGATGTATTTCATGCAATAATAGAAGACTTAAGAATAGTTCCTATTATTTAAGCAAGTCTCAGACACTCTACTCTGTTGTCTAATTGAGGATGCATATATGTCTATTAAATGTACCACAATTGTATTTCCTTTAAGAATTCTGTAATTCAGGTTAGATTCTTTGCCTGTCGATCCACATTGGTGAATTTTGTTGCTTTGTAGTGACAATTATTTCTTACTGTGTGATTCCGTAAGGATTTTAAACAGTGAAGAGAGGCTGGTTGCATTTCCAGTATAACTTGCACAAAACTTACTACCTTATGTTTAGTTCCATGAAGAAGCCACCAGAGTTTGGGACTAAGATCGCTGCACCCCTCTTTGTCTTCACTCACAACATCCCTCATCATGCTCTGATCAATTTGTGCTTGTGGATGCCCAGAAAATAACAAAATACTTAAGATTCATTAGTGAGAGTAGGTTCCTTCTGATTATTCTCTGTCACATAGGCACTGGCAGAAGAGTGGATAGACTCAGGGTTGTGAAAAAGAGGGCAGCAAAGGAGGAAGAAGAGTACAGGAGAAGAGTATGGCATTCTTAGGTTTGAGACTACCAGTAGCCAGTCATTCATGACTGCTCTCTTCCAAGCATTTCTTATTTTTATTATTTTTTTATTTTTTTTGTGGTGCCGGGGATTGAACTCAGGGCCTTGTGCTTGCAAGGGAAGCACTCTAATCACTGAGCTAAATCTCCAGCCCTTAAGCATTTCTTTTTAATTAAAGGTAATTTTTTTTTTTAACACGAGAGAGAGTAAGAAAAAAGGAAAACATTTAAAAGTGAAACAATAAACCGAAGCACACACAATTTTTCTTCTTTTCAGGAAATTTAACTTTGTAACAACATAAGATCACTGTTGATTCCAGCTAAACTTTGCTTTCACTGTATGTAGCACTCACTAACTGGATAGAAAACATCAACTAGCCCTGAATCCAGGAGGTGTATTTACTAAATGGAAATTTAGGATATTTTTACATTGGTTCATGAATTCTAGAGCACTCAATAATTTAAATGCAGATTTAAAAGAACATATGTTTACATTTGTGTGTGAGTTATTTTAAAATTCTGTGTGCTTTCAGGAGGGCTGCGATTGAATGAAGGACTTACTGCACTTTGTAGCATAACGTACATGTTTGATACATTTAAGCTCATGACTTTTGTTAGCAACTGTACAATGAAAAGAACTAGGGATGGTAAAATGAAAGTAAGTCATTATGAAAGCGTTCTACCTGGTGAGCTTCTGGCTCATATACATAGTAAGCTTTGGGGTTGCCTGTCCCATCAAGATGCACTTGAGAATTAAAAATGCTTTGGTTATCAGCACAAACAAGACAGAATTGGAGAAAGAACTATTTGTCTTTGTTTTGCCATTAGGCTTTTTTCTTGCAGCAGTAGACTGTCACTTTGCCAAAGTTGGTTGTATGAAATGCAAATCCTGGTAGATCTTTGGCAGAGTTTCCAGTCACAGAGTCTGCGTGCATTGACCGCATAGTGCAGTACGGGGCATGAGAGGTAGCCTCTCATAGCACCTCTGTATTGTTGTAAGTTACATAAGATAGTAACTATTGATCTTAGCGATGGTCTTGAATTACCTAGGAAGATACTCTTCTCCTTGTTAAGCCAGGGACATGATGTGCATTTGAAAGGTATCTCCTTCCAAATGGATTTAATAAAAAGGTTTGATAATTGAAAGTATAAGCTTCAGTTAATAGGAAAATAATCTACTGTTTAGCAGTTCGTTTAGTGATGACCGCTTCTCAGCTTTCTGTTGCACGGTTGCAGTAACTGCCACTGTTACTAGTGACAACCATAGCTGTTGTTCCTTGAGGTTATCTTATTTTTTAAAAAATATGGTAAGTCTTTTGCATAGGTTGTATTCTTCTTGGTCCCACAGAACAGCTTTACAGGATGAATGTCATTAATACATTTCTAGATGAGGAAACTAACACTTAGGGAAAAGTGCATCCGTAGCAGTGGAGGAGGAATTTGAAGCCAAAGCTTCTGATACCCAGAGCCCATCCTCTTACCAATTTTAGCAAACATTTAAGCAAGAAACTGATATTTGTACCTTATTGGCCATCTTTGTATGTTTATGTATTTCTTCTTTATTCCCTTTAAAAGAGATCCTGGCTTTAGATATTATTCTAAGGGATGATTTATCCATTCTTATATTTTGTCTTCTGATCAACCAATAAAAAATAAAAAAAGATATCAGGACTTAATGAGGAGGAGAGCTACTTCATTGAATGGTAGATTCAGGTAATTCCTCCGTGTCTTTGTGAGGATTTGTAGCCTATTTAAAAGCCAGGTTCGGATACTCTAACTTTCCAATAAGACTTTTAGCTGAGTCTCTTCCTGAAAATGTGCTGAAATATTCAAATTCTTTTTAATATCAACTTGAACAAAAGAGAATTAAACCTATTTCGAGAGCTTCTACAATCCATCATTGTTAACCTTTCCTATTTTATGTGCAGTATCACACATATCAAAAAATTTCAATTTAAATGCAAAGATGAATAATCATGAAATCAGATTTATGATTTTTGTTTAACAAATTTGTTTCAAATTAAGGTATTTGACTGCTTATGGCATGTACTTTGAATGCTTTGCCATGAATAGACAAGAGTAGTTAGTAGTTACTAGAGAGAGAGAGAGACAGAATGCTCTAGATACTTCTGGAATATAGGAAATAGGCAGTTGAAAATGAAAATGTGTTCTAAAACCCCCTACCACACACATGAAAATAACCACTAAATGTTAGGCAAAATAATCTTATTAGGAATGTTTTCAGGTCAGAGTGGGGTAAACTAACTTTTAATTCTGTTTTTCTGCATAGTCTTGAGCTAATATTCTATTTATTAAAATACTCATTTTAGCTTCCTACATTTATTAAATATATTTTTAAAGCACTTTTTTGTCCCTTGGGAAAGACCCTTTATAAACACAAGTTAAAAGGTTAATTTTAGGTCATTGGTCTATAAAAAATTTTAAATTTCCCAGGAAACTTAATCAGATATTAATGTAATACCCAGTCAGTCCTCTTGAACCTGCTGTGAGTTTCACCATTACTTGTTATTGATTAGAGCATGTGCTTTTGGCTGCTCATGAATTACTTATGGAGGATGCCCTGAGGGTATTCAGGCCTTTGAAGGAAGAAAATGAAACCTCACCATCTGAATGGCTCAGGCCAGGGGCTGGGGGCTCCTGAGACTGACCCTGAAGGCTATGTCCCCAGGGTCCCTGCAGTCTCAAGCAGCCTGCAGCCTTCTAAAGTCCTGGGTTGCTTGAAGGAGACACAAAAGGATTAGACTGTGTCCAGAAACTTGATAGACCTGAACAATTTTTTTTACATGTTTTAAATTTTAAATTTTATTAGTACATGTTTATAATACGTAATGATTATATTCATCATGGGGAACTGGTACATATACATAACACATTTTCATTATTTTTATATTCCCTTCCATTCCTTGCCTCCCCTCCCATATACAAAAGATCTATCTATCTCCCTCTTCTGACCACTTTCTAAAATACTTTCCTATGACTTAGCTATAGGTAGTAGTACAAAGGAATCTACATATTATAGAAAGTACTTAAACTTAAAAATAAAATAGATATTTTTGGATAGTTTATAGGAAGAAGTCCACTCTTTTCATTTTGGGTTTTGTTTTAAATTCCTAGAAGCTGTAAATCAAGCAAACAATTGTTTTAATATGATTATCCTTCATAAATGGTTTGTAAATATGTGGGACGTGTGCAGCTCTTGGAGGCAGAGTGGGGAAGGTACAGATGACTGTACAACATCTGTGCTATTTATAAATTTAGTTTCTTGGGTCATATTCATGGAATGATGAAAGGGAGTAAGAAAGATTCAATCATTATTTTTGTTCAGCTAGTTTCATTGTATTAAGGAATTTTTGAAAGTAAAAGTATTCTGTATTATTAGACTCAGTCAAGGAGAAAAAAATGTTTATTGGTATTTGGTGGGTGGATAGCACAGAAAGCCTATTATTATTATTATTATTATTATTATTATTATTATTATTATTATTTGTGTGTGTGTGGGTATGGGTGGGTGGATAGCACAGAAAGCCTATTATTATTATTATTATTATTATTATTATTATTATTATTATTTGTGTGTGTGTGTGTGTGTGTATGGGTGGGTGGATAGCACAGAAAGCCTAATTATTATTATTATTATTTGTGTGTGTGTATGGATATATGCTATATTGTTTATTCATTTATAATTTTTTCTTAAATTTTATTTTAATGGTACATTTTAGATGTACATAGTGATAACATTCATCATAGGGGATTTGTACCTGTACATGACATATCTTGTTGCTGCTTTTTTTCCCATTCCCCTCCCCTCACCCCCTCCTCCCTCCCTATTTACAAAAGCTTTGTTTCCATTTTTTCCTTCCCTTTCTTATTTCTCTTGTCCTCTGTTCTATTCCCCCTCCCTTGTTCCCTTTCCCATTTGGACATTTTCTTCCCTTTCCCAATATAATACATTTTAGTCTTTATTCACAGTTTCAGTTTCTCACACCAGAGAAACTATGTGATATTTAAACATGCTTGTCCGATTTATTTCACTTAAGAGAAAGGAACCCTTCTCCACTGTTGGTGGGAATGTAGACTGGTACAACCGCTATGGAAATCAGTGTGGAGATTCCTCAGGGAACTAGGACTAGAGATTCCATTTGACCCAGCTATTCCACTTCTTGGTATCTTCCCAAAAGAAAGCCTAATTATTAAACTTAGTTTAATAATTCTGGAAGGAATTTAAGAGATTTGCTTATTTTAAAATGTGCTGCCATAGGGGCTGGGGATCTAGCTCAGTGGTTAGAGTGATTGCCTCCTAAGCACAAGGCCCTGAGTTCAATCCCTGGCACAAAAAAAAAAAAAAAAAAAAAAAAAAAAAAAAAAAAAAAAAAAAAAAAAAAAAAAAAAGTGCTGCCATAGAGCAAAGAGCTACCAGGAATATATGTGAAACTTTGTGGAGTACTGTACATTCTTAAAGTGGGAAAAAAATAAACTAACCTTATAATCTTCTCCTATCTAGAGACTTGCAGAAAAATATACATATATTCCTAGACCAAACTCTCTTCACAAAAAAATCAGTCATGTCCTAAGGCTGTAGTAGTTGACATGGGCAATTACTTACACACCATCTTCTTAGAACACTTTTTGATCCAGCCACTGTATTTAGCTGTTGTGGTAAACAAAGGTAAGAGAAACAACTTAAATTTTTGCAGTTGGGTAGCCAAATGATACTTTTTTTTGGTGCTGGAGATCGAACTGAGTGGGAGGCAAGCACTTTAACCACTGAGCTAAATCCCCAGCCCATGAATAGTAATTTTCAAGGTTAAGTTTTTTAAAGTATCATTTGGAAGCTGAGGATTTAGCTCAGTGATTAGATTGCTTGCCTGGTAAGAACAAGGCCCTGAGTCCGAGCCCCAGCACCAAAAAAAAAAAAAAAAAAAAAAAAAGAAAATTACTACCCACTAAGTGAATGTGAAAATGCCACATCAGGTAGGCAGAAAAGAAAGCTGTCTGCTTTGATAGGTCCTGAGTTCTGGCAGTATTTCTTTGGCAGATAATTATCTTCTGCTGAGAGTCTGTGGTATGCAGGTGTCCATATATGCCCTTAAGAGATATACATAAAAATGGAAAGTCCATATTAAGATTAATGCATGTTAATTCCATGGACTAGGCTGAGGGGAAATGGAAAATAATTACTAATAGGTTCAGAGTTTCTTTTCAGGCTGATGATAATATCCTGGAATTAGACAGTGGTTATTGTTGTACAACTTTGTGAATATACTAAAACCCAGTAATCTGTATGCTTTAAAGTATGAATATTACAGTATATGAATTGTAATTTTAAAAGTTCAATAATTCCAAAATTCCAGTTTTCATGTGTATATCATATGTATATTTTGCATCGTCAAACACAGTAGATTAGCTTGTACTTTTTATACCTTAGTAAAGCTTCTCTGTATCTTATGTTTTTTCTGCTGCTTCCTGACTAATCTCTCTCACTGTTTTTTGTTTGTTTGTTTTTTGCTTTTTTGAGACAGAGTCTTGTTATGTAGTTCAGGCTGGTCTTGAACTCATTATGTGGTTTAGGCTGGCCTCGAACTTGTGGCAGTCCTGCCTCCACCTCCTGAATGCAGGGATTATAGGCATGCACCATCATGCCTGGTGTCAACCATTTATTTCACTGTGATAAAAACTTTCAAAGAACTGTCATTGCTTTTACTGAAGTTTGTGTGTGCAGTTGGACAGACTGTGTACCTCACAATGCTAGGGGATATGATATTGTTCTTACCTTATTTTTTAGGATGCATTCAGACTGTCTTCATTTTAGTTCTAGTTCCAACATTCATCAGCATCATTTGTTTATAGGCTCACTCATTCACTTATTATTCATTTATTTTATGTGTTCATTGGTTTCTTTGATGGTTCATTCATTTGATGCTGTATTCCTTACTGGTTGCTGTGTTCACGCTGCCCTATCTGCAGAGCACATGCTATTCATTGTCCCAGCCTTTTCCCTCTCTCTCCTCCATAGTCCCAAGGCCTGCTTTCATCCTACCTCTTCTGTGCAACTTCTCTTCACCATGACACAGCCTGTAGGTGCCCACTTCATAACAAAGCAAGGTTCTTTCTCAGAGCAGGGGTGGGGGAAAGAGCAGGGAGATTCATTATTCCCATCTCTCTCTGGGCTCTACCCTAAGATGTTGAAATGTCTGCTATTCTTTCACCTTTCAAAAGCACAGTGGACCTGTACTTTTAAATTGTTAATGGATGGCAGGATGAAAATGGAGAGCTCCTTACCTGTATAGCTAGTTTTTATGCTATTATAGCACAGTAACTAAGAATCAAGACTGGTCTATATATTTATTGGAGTAGGCCTGAGCTTTAAATAGAATGTGCTGTATGTCACTGTTACCATCAATATTGGCACTGGGTTGAAATTATAGTTTGTGAACTTGAGCAACTCCTGGCATATTTGAAATTTCAGGACATGCATGACAGAGATCCAGTACTAGAGGCTTTCTGATCTTAATGACCCAAAGTGCTGTTATCAGTGGGTATTGCCACATTGGTGAACCCTCTTTTCTCATATAGTTTTCTTTCTTGTTTGTGTCAGTGAAAAAAGAATAGTTTCAGAAAACCTTATGCTTAATAGCCATTATGAATCCTACAAGCCTTTTAAAAACAGGACCTCTCCCCCCAAAAAAAAAACCCCAAAAGCTTACTTTGAATGGTAAAGGGTCAGATTAGAGTTAGAACTAGATGACTCCTAGCAGTTCTTTCTAGCGTCTTGTCTTACATGCATCTCTTTTACTTAAAATTTCATTTTGATTAATACATAAAAATAATTTCAGCTGTGTTTTTCTGCTCTGTTTGAGTACATGTGTGTATGTAATTTCTTTTGTGATAATAAGCAGATTTGTTTTAATTAAAAAACTTTAAAGTGATTGATGTTTGAGATCATTTATTGCCTCTGCATTTTAAGCAAGTTTATGTGCGTGGCCCAATTACTTTTGTGTTTATTAGCATGGACTTGTCATGAGATGACTTAAGGAATGTTATTAGAAATGATAGTTCTGTAGAAGAGTTGACACGTATCCCTAAGATGGCTTATTTATGATCCTGTATCATTCTAGAGCATACTTAAATTATGCAAATTGGGATAGCTTCCAAAGTTCAAATTATAGGATTTAATTAGGTCATGTCTCATTAATTAATCAAAAACATTTTGCATTGCCTGTATTAACAGGCACTGTGTCTGATGCTCGATACAGGGTGATGAATGAGAGCCAAGGTCTTTAAGTGATTCACAAAAGAGTAGTAGAGATGGACCTGTTTTCAAAAGTTTGAAATGGAAAGCTTTCAGATGGATGACTGAGCCATTGTAGCTCTTCAGCATATTAGAAAAAAGTGCTAATCCTTGAATTTTTATGAGCATGTTAGAATTTTAAATAATAGTAACTTTCTTGGATTGAAATACTAGTGTAGTTCCAAGTCAAAGAATCTCTTTTGCATTTCCAGCTCTTACTACCTACTTCAACACTGAGTAGCTGTCCCTCTAGCATATGAGCTAACTTTTCTTTGTAGTTTGATTGTGAATATTTTCTAGGGGACATAATTTTTAAAATTTGGATAATCTGCAAATAATCATCTTTTAAATGTAGCTATTAGTGGTTGAGTAGAAATTTTAAATGAGTCATTAAAAGAAAACAGAGAAAAAAGAAAGGTAAATAAACCAATTTCAATTGTATATAGGTATAGAAGTAAGTGGAAGGATATTTGATGACTTAAGCCCTCTAAAATAAGAGGCTCTTATATCTCCTGTTCAAAGATGCTGCTTGTTTTAGTTAACTTTGCTTGTTGCTGAGACAAAATACTCAACACTCAAAGTTAAAGGAAGAAAGGTTTATTGTTGCTCACGGTTTGTAGAGGTTTCAGTTTATAGTTGGCTGGCTCCAAGGCAGGTGGCATGGCAGAGAGCATCACAGGGGAGAAATAATCCATGTCAGGCAGAAGGCAGCAAAGCAGCGAAGTAGTGAGGCAGCAGCAAGTGACAACAGCAGCACTCTTTCTGTCCCTTATGTTCTATCCAGGTTACAGGCCCTTAGGGCAGGTAGCACTCACACCCAGGGTGAGCCTTCCCATTATCCACACCCAGAGCTATGCCAGACCAATCAGTGGACTAATTTAGTAATCACACATCCTTGATCCCAGCATCACACACTTTAGATCCTGCCATGTCTGAAAAGCCCCACCTATGACTACATGAGGCTTTGGTGGAGTTTGGGGGAATCCAGGCAAGCCATAACACAGCTTATATTTAAATAATATAATAGCTCTTTCAGAATAAAGTAGTAGTTTTAACTTCTTTTGGTTTGTAGAAACTGTTAACAGCTAAGCATGTATACATACGCTTACAAAATTTACATATTATTCATGGGTCCTGAAGCACACAAGTGTATTTTCTAGTGCTTATATATAGTATGGGTTAATTTATCTTATGAAAATTATAGGGATAATAATTTAAAATAATTAAAAATTTGCCTATAAAATTTGTAAAGTGTCTAGATTATTTGTAAATTATTTACGTGATCTAGTTCAGCTAAATAATAAATGTTTATTAAGTACTTTCTAAGCAAGCCTCATCTTAAATTTTGTCTTGATGTAGTTTAGACTGGATTATACGTTTGAAGTACTCTTTTTAAAAGAATATTTCGAAAGAAAGGCTATTCCTCCTGAGATGTCAATCATATGCCACTTCTAGAAGAAAAGGTGGGAAATAAAAACATTTTTCTTAACGTAATACAGAAAGTGACAAAGTGAGCTGACATGCTTATGAAGGTAGGCAGGAGATGTGGCTTGTAGAGGAAGATTAAAATGTCATATTATCTGAAGGTTCACTAGTCATTTCCCAAGGCTGTCTTTGACTGTGCATGGAAATGGTTCTTCTGGTTCAAATACAGCACATTTTTAATTAGTTGATCATAACAAGAATATATTCCTTTTGAAATTTTTTTTTGGCCTATAGATTCCATGATTTAATTATAGTTTTAAAATGAAAATTTAAATTAGGGCATAATTTTAATTTTACTAATAGTCATAGGGGTATCAGTTGCTAGCTGAGCTGTGACTATTATTAATGCAGCAAAATCTTTTCAAGCATTTTTTTAAAATTTTATTTTAATGGTACATTTTAGATGTACATAGTGGTAACATTCATTATAGAGGATTTGTACCTGTACATGACACATCTTGTTGCTTCTTTTTTTCCCATTCCCCTCCCCTCACCCCCTCCTCCCTCCCTATTTACAAAAGCTTTGTTTCCATTTTTTTCCTTTCCTTTCTTATTTCTCTTGTCCCTCTGTTCCTTTCCCCCTCTCTTGTTCCCTTTCCCATTTGGACATTTTCTTCCCTTTCCCAATAGTGTATATCAAGCATTATTTTGATAGCAGTTGAGTTCAGATCTGTCTCTGTCTCTCTCTTTGTTTGCCTGCTTGCCTGTCTCTCCTCTTTCTTTAAAAAACAACAGCAATAAAAAAGTTTAGGAAAGAGAGTTCTAATTTCCATGACAGAATGTTTCTCCTGGAGCTCCTCAGTGAAACCACAATTCCTCCCTCTGTTAGTACAGTATCAGCTAATCGTGATGACACAAATTAAGAGTCACGGTTTTACCATAGGTGAAGTGAGCGGTTGTAACAGATGGTTGGACCTCTTAGGCCTTTCTATTCATTTAAATTCTGAACTATGGAAAGCTAAATTGAAAAGTATTTAAGAAACAATGAGATATTATCCATACGTTATAAGCTTAATAAAACTCAGTTCTTTTTAGACTACTTTTTTTGCTTTTTGTTTTTGTTCCCTGGGAATTGAGCCAGTTGACATTTTCAGTAATTACAAGAGCCTGGGAATGGAGTGCTCATGATGTTTTGCTTTTATCTCTGTCATACCTTATGTTTGATTTAAATGACATGCTTTGACAAAGTGATCTTCTCTGCATTAAATAAAATGTTCAGTCATTTAGATTGAGTTTTAATAGTTCTTTACGTATTCTAGATACTACTTCTTTGTGAGATACATAGTTTGCAAATAATTTCTCCTAGTCTGTCATTTTCTTTCTTTTTTTTTTTTTTTTTTTTGGTGCCAGGGATCGAACTCAGGGCCTTGTGCTTGCAAGGCAAGCACTCTAATCACTGAGCTGAATCCCCAGCCCCCTAGCCTGTCATTTTCTTTTCATCATTTTAACAAATCTTTTGTGAGCAAAAGTTTTAATTTTGATATAGTCCAATTTATTGATATCTTCTTTTATGGGATTGTGCTTTTTGTGTTGAGTCTTAAGTGCTGTTTACTTAGTCCTAGATATCAAAGTTTTTCTCATTATTTCTGAACTCTGTTCTGCTCCATTGATCTGTGTGTCTGCTTTTCTGCTAGTACCACACATTTTCATCACTGTAATTTTGTAATATTTTGAAATTGAATAGACTGATTACTCTTACCTTATTCTTTTTCATAATTGTTTTAGCTATCCTCGTTCTTTTGTCCTTCTAAATAAATTTTAGAACACTCTTGTCTTTATGTTTAACACATTCTTAGTGGGGTTTTATAGTATTTACTTTAAACCTATATATCAGTTTTGGGGAGAATTGACATTTTTACTCTTTTGGGTCTTCTAATCCATGATTACTGTGTGTCTATCCACTTGTTAGATTGTCTTCATCAGCATTTGCTAGTAGTAAACATAATATCCTATACGTATTTGATTAAATTTACAACTAAGTATTTCATATTTTTTGAGCAACTACACGTGGTATTGCATTTTAAATTTTGGTGCACATGTGTTTATTATACACTCATGCATGCATATACATACACTTAATTGTTTATGTTGTTTTGTGCATAATTGTTTAATTTACTAATTAGTTCTAGGAGTTTGTTTTTTACGTTTGTAGATTCTTTGGGATTTTCTTCATATACAGTCATGCCATCTGCAAATAAGGAACAGTTCATTTCTTCCTTTCCTATCTGCATGCTTTTTATTTGTTATTTCTTCTTTTATTTTTTATTGCATAGGTTAGAACATCCAGGACTATGCTGAATAAGAGTAGTTAGAGTGGACATCCTTCTTGATTTTATAGTGAACACATTGTTTCTCTTCCCAGTATATATAATGTTAGCTGTAGAGTTTTTTGGTTTGTTTTTGTTTTTTGGTGCTGGAAATTGAGCCTAGGATCTTGTGCATGCTAAGCACCTGATGTACTATTGAGCTACCCTTCTAGTTCTGGTGGGGATACATATTTTAAAGTGATTTTTTTATCACACTGTGGCAGTTCCCTTCTAGTCTCTTTTTTCTGGTATTTTTTTCATGAATAAGTGTTGGAATTTTCAAGTAATTTTTTTACATGAGTTGATATGCTCATGTGATTTTTCTTTAGCTTGTTAATTTGGCAGACGGGACTACATCAACTGATTTTCAAACATTGAATTAGCTTTGCACTGCTGGAGTAAAAATTCCATTTGATTGTGATGCGCAATTCTTTTAATATATTCTGTTGCTAATTCTATTGCTAATACTTCGTAATTATTTTCATATGTATGTATGAGAAGAGTATTGGTCTTAGTTTACCTTTGTAATATTCTCTTTGGTTTTGATATCTGGGTAATATCCTCATAAAACAAATTGGGAAGTGTTCCAGCCTCTTTGACTCTTGGAAGAATGTGTACAATCGACAGTTTCCCTTGGAACACTTCATAGAATTTCTCTAGCAAAATCATCTAGGCCTGGAAGTGGCTTTTTCGAGGAGTTTTAAAATTATAAATTCAATTTTCTTAATGCTTACAGGGATAACTATATTATGTATTTCATACTGGGAATTTGTATTGGTACGATTTGAAAGAATTGATCCATTTCATCCAGTTTGTGAAATTTATGTGCTGTGTGTAGTATTTCCCTAATAACCCTTTGATATTTCAGAGAATATCATTCTTTTCATTTGTGATATTAAATTGGTGGCTTCTATATTTTCTTTTTTTTTCTTTGTCAGCCTGGCTGGAGGTTTGTATTTGTCAGTTTTGTACTTTATGTTTCATTGATTTTTTTCACATTGTTTTTCTGTTCTTATTTTTACCGATATCTGTTACTATCTCTATTACTTCCTTGCATCCACTTAGGTTAGGTTTATTTTGTTATTCTTTTTCTAGGTTATGCAGTGAGATTCTAGATTGTTGATATGACCCCTTTCTCCTTCTAGTGTAAGCATTCAGCTATGTGAATTTCCTTCCCAGCACTGCCTTCATTGTCTTACAATTGTGATATGTTTTCACTTTTTATTTCATAGTGTTTTTTATATCCTCTGAGACTGTCTGACCCACAGATTGTTCAAAATGATGTGATCTAATTTTCAAAAGTTTGGAGAATAACTTGTTAGCTTTCTGTTTCAAATTTCTAGTTTGATTCCATTATGGACAGAGACAACACTTTAGATGGCTTCATTTTTTAAAGGCTGTTTTGTGGCCTAGAATAATCTATCTTGACATATGATTCATCTGCTATTATTAGGTGAATTGTTCTATAAATGTTGATGAAATCCTGTTGGTTAGTGTTTGTGGATGTCTCCTACAATAATTGTAAATTTATCTTTTCTCCTTTTAGTTCCATCAGTATCTGCTTCCAATATTTTGTAGCATTGTGGTTTGGTACATGTCTTCTTTGTAAATTGTTCCATTTATCATGTAATGTCCCTTTCTGTCTGTGATAATTATCTTTGCTCCGAAGTCTGTTTTATCTGATATTATGATATAACCATTCCTGATTTCTTTTGAATAATATATGCATGATATATCATCTTTTTTCCCATTCTTTGCCTCTCAACCTACCTGTATTATTGTATTTGAAACAAGTTACTGTACTCGTGAATAACATATAGTTGGACAGGTTTTTAAATCTGCTCTATCCATCTCTTGTTAAAGCAGTTTGTGATGTCTGCTTTTTCTTGCCAGATAAGTCTGACAGCTGATTCATCTCATGTTGGCTTATTTTGATTATCTTTTCTCATTTAAATTAAGGTTTTATTACCTCTGGCTATTAGAGAAATGCAAATTAAAACAACACTGAGATTCCATCTTACCCTAGAAGGAATGACTGTTATCAAGAAATCAAATAATAACAAATGCTGGTGAGGTTCCATGAAAAAGGAACCCTTTTTCATTGTTGGTAGAAATGTGAACTAGTACAACACTATGGAAATCAGTATGGAGATTCTTCTAAAAACTAAAAACAGGTATTCCATTAGACCCCAGCTATTTCCCTTCTAGATATCTTCCCAAAGGATTAAAGGCATCATATTACAGTGATACATGCATACCTGTGTTTACGGCAGCACAATTCATAGTAGCTAAATCTTAGAAGCTGCTTATATGTACATCAGCAGATGAATGGATAAAGAAAATGTGGTATTTATACACTATGGAGTACTACTCTGCTGTAAAGAAGGGTAAATTTGAGTCATTTGTGGCAAAATTGGTGCACCTTGAGATCATAATGTTAAGTGAATTAAATTGGACACACAAGCTGAAATATTTTTAGTGTCTCTCATATGAGAAACACAAAGTATAAATAAGGAGCAAAATAAAAGATAGATAATAAGAAGTAGGGAGATAGATCTTTCTCAAATGGAAAGGGGATTAAAAGACAGAGAGAGGGAAGATGGCAAAGAGAAGGAGATGAAAAAAGAATTAAGATGTGTTATGTACACATACCAATTCCCCACAAGGAATGTAACCATTATGTACTGCAAACATATAGTAACAAAAGATAAAAACAAAAAAATTTGAGGTTTTCTTGATTTTTAATATGAGTGATTTTCATGTGTATCCTGGAGTTTGGGGTACTATTGTAGAAATAGTGGCCTTTATTTAAATTCACCATCTTAGGAGACTTCCTCTGATCTTCTTCCAGCCAGGAAAGGAGAGGCCACCTATTGCCTGGGTGTAGAAGACCAGGTTCTCTACTTGGATTCTGTTACACTTGTGGACAGGACACCTAATTGCTGCTAGGCAGGGTAGGAGTTCAGGCACCCTTGTTAGGCCTCTGCCAGTACGCCTTAATAGCAAAGTAAGGCACCCCTTGCTACTGCTTCCCACATGGCCTCCACTGATCTGTTTGAGGATGTGTGGTTGTATCACTGGTGCGCAGTAGTGAAGGCCTTCCCCACATGGCCTTCACTGTGAATTTGGAGGAGGAATGGTGGTTTTATCACTCAGCAGTGATGCAAATCTTTGACATTTCCATGAACAGTGCCCAAGAGTTCTACTTTCTTTACATCCTTGCCAACATTTGTTATTTTCTATAGTCATCCTGGAGAATGTGAAGTGATACCTCATTGTAGCTTTAATTGCTTTTCCTTAATGACTAATGATGTTGAGTATCTTTTCATAAGACTTCTAGTATTTGTTATTTTTCTATGGAGAATTGTATATTTAAGTCTTTTGTCCATTTAAAAAATTAGATTGTTTTAGTTTTTGAGTTGTAGAATTTTAAAATATATCCTGTATATTATCCCCTTATCAGGTATATGATTTACAAATATTTACACCCATTCTGTATGTTGCTTTTCTACTGATAATTGTGATTGGTGATGCACAGAAGTTTTAATTTTTTTTTTTTTTTTTTTTTTTTTGTGGTGCTGGGGATCGAACTCAGGGCCTTGTGCTTGCAAGGCAAGCACTCTTACCACTGAGCTAAATTCCCAGCCCCTTAAATTTTTGATATAACCCATTTTATCTACTTCTGCTTTTACTGCCTGAATTTTTGTATCATATCCAAGGAGTCATTTTTAAATTGAATGTCAGGAAGCTTTTCTCTCTGCTTTATTCTAAGAGTTTTATATCTGTTTAGGTTTTATGTTAGGTTTTTGACTTAGTATAAGATAAGAGAGTAACTTCATTCCTTTGCATGAAGGTTTCTAGTTTTTCCAATATTGTCTTTAAAAATACTGGCCTTTCCTCATTGAATTGTCTTGGCTCCATTGTTGAAAATCATTTACCCATATATGTGTGATTTATTTGTGAACTTTGTGTTATGTTCATTAATCCATTGGTCTGTCTTTGTAGCAGTACTACAGTGTTTTTATTACGGTGGTTTTGTAATAACTTTTGAAATCAGGACATGTGATACTTCCAACTTTGGTCTTTTTTTGAGATTGTTTTGGGTAGTTGAAGTCACTTGAATTCCTTATGAATTTTAAGATTTTTCTATTTCTGTATCCCAAAAAATGCTATTGTG
Organism: Hystrix cristata; assembly: GCA_004026905.1. NCBI lineage: Eukaryota > Metazoa > Chordata > Mammalia > Rodentia > Hystricidae > Hystrix > Hystrix cristata. Next base: position 6,018 of record PVJO010010689.1, on the reverse strand, counting down.
GTTTTGATATGGATTTCATTGAATCTGTAGATCACTTTGGGCAACATTGACATCTCAGCAATCTTAAGTTTTGTAATCCATGTACATGGGTTTGGTTTCTATAGCCCAATTAATTTTTTAAATATAAATTCAGAATCTGGAATTTAATACTGATACATGTAGTCTTGTCTGTTAGACCTATCTTCTAATCTACTGAGTTATTTGTAAAGTTTTTAAAAAAAATTAAGTATGTTATATTCACTGTTTCTCTCAATTTTATTTCATCTCTAAATACCTTCTAGTGTCCACCAAGTTGCTGACTGCTGTGTTTAATAGGCTTTTCCTCATTCCAGGACATAGTAACAATCCATTAGAGATGCTGCTAAAAATTGAATTTTGATTCATCTATCAGTCTATTCTCTTTGTGTACATTCTAAATAAAAGTGATATCATTTGCCTATGGTTCTTTATTTTACTCTGAAATATATGAAGAATTTCTTGGTTAAATACTGTAATCTTCTTTTGACTTCCAGCTTTACAACCATATAAAGTATTAGCTTACTTTAGTTTTATATAAAGTATTTTAGTAACATCATTCCATCTTCATGTGTTCATCATGGTAACAAGCAGTTGTAGATTTTAGGGGAGATTTATGATGCACTTAATTATTATCATTGGAAAAAATCATAAAATTATATCAGATTCACCCTCCTTAAGGAATAATTTCCATAGTTAAGAAAAGAATATTTTAACAGATGCAAAACAATCAATAAGAATTATAGCTGAAATTTAATTTCTGTTTCTCAAAGAACCTAACACAGTGTTTGGAATATATAGTAGATCCCAAATCATTTTTGATTGACTGTGAAATAATTAAAGTATAAATTCTTTCATCATCATTATCATGGCAGAATGGGCATGATCAACCTTATGAGCAAGATCTTGTGGTGGTGACACCTAAGAGTATAGCTGCTCAAAGTCTCGTTTCGACTGGAAGCTTCGCCTTTTGTCTACATCTTGATTGATGGATCAATTCATAGTTGAAATAGTGCTTTGTTAGGTTCTTCTGGTAGCCTGAACTCATACAAGACAGAATTTTTTATATCAGATAACAGAGGCAAAGAAAGCAAGGCAGGCAAGCACCTATAATACTAATCATGATAAAGTAAGTATTATTTTGGAGATTAAAAACTATGTGTGTACTAATGCAAAGGAAGGAACAAATGATTATTTCTTCGAGGACTGGAAATGTCTCCATTAAAAAAAAGGATGTGTGTAGAACAAGAATAATTTTTCTTTTTATACTGCTGGACATAAAAACACAAGGCCTTGCATATGCTGTGCAAGTGCTATTGCCATTGAACTACTTCACCAGGCCCCTTTATAGTCGATTTTGAGACAGAATCTCACTAAATTGCCTGGGCTGGCCTTGAACTTGTAGTCCTCTTGCCTCAGCTTCACCAGTAGTGAGGATTACTGGTGTGTACTACTGCACCGAGCTAGAACATGACTAATTTTAAATTTTAGTGTAGACAAATGGAGGGACACAGGAAGACAAATGAATAAAGTCCTAAGGCCCATGGCAAGTATTTAATCTGTTCGTATTCCGGGGGTATGCTTTTGTGTGTGTGTGTGTGGTATAGGGTACTGAAAAGCTAAATGAGGTTTGGTTGTGGGGATTTTGAATGCTAAGGTATGAAGTTTGGACTTTATTCTGTAGTAAATAGAGAACTATTTAAATTTTCCAAGCAGGGGACTAAATGATTGTGATGATACAGAAAGATAATTCTAATAATAGCATGAAAGACAGATTAGAAAATCAAAAGAATGAATGGAAAGAGCCTGGCTATGAAGCCAGTGCAATAGTTCAGGCAGGAGAATGAAATGCAAAAATCAGTGTCTTAGAAAAAGGTGAGACCTATCTGAAGTATAGTGAGGAGCACATGATTGCTTTTAGTCCAAAGGACATTTTCTTCTTGTGATTAGGAAGTGATTAAACTCTCTGTTATATACAATTCTCAGTTATAAGGACAGTACAAATCAGATTTTTTGAAAACAAAAATGTACTGTTTTTACTAATGTTTCTAGCTCCTTTTAAAATAATAAACATAGGGTGTAATTTTGAGTGGTGCAGGTTTTTAATTTTAAAAGGCACTCTAGAAGAATCAGGACATTTTAGCATAAATGGTCCTCCTGTGGGAGACTGTTACTCTGAGTTATGTTTTTTAATTTTAAGTTTTGGGGTTTGAGGGGCATAAAATGGTTACAGTATGTGTAAGTAGGAGCTGAGCTGAGAAATGCCCATGATACTGTTAATAACACTGAAAATATAGATTTCTAAGAACTTCCTAAAAGGTCAGAGAAGCCTAAGTATTTCTGGTGATACTTTTGTCTATATACGAAGTCTTAAAGCTTTATTTATAAATATTTGTGTCTCAGAGTGATAAGCTTCATCTGTTCATGACTATGATGAATTCTATGGTTCTAGAAAAACAAAACAACACACCACTCTGCTAATGGCTTGCTATGGTCATTGCCTCTGGACAGCCTGTTTTCTGAGGATTTTCTTTCCTTTTTTGTGTTTTAACTCTTTCTGGAATGATGCAATCACTTAATATGTTCAGTTTTCTATCTTTCTGCCTTTATTTACTTATTTTTAATTTTGGGGGATTTCTCTTTTTCTTTCTTTCTTTCTCTTTCTTTTTTGAGAAGGGGGCTGATAAGTAGTCAGGCTGGCCTTGATCATACTGTACAGCCCAGGCTAGCCTTGGACTTGCTGCTATCCTCCTGCCTCAGCCTCCTGAGTGTAGGAATTACAGGTGTGTATCACCACCAAACCCCAGTCTCTCTGCATTTCAATAGTAGATGTAACTGCAGTTTACCTTTGACTTGCCAAAACTTTAGGTTTCAAAAATAATTCAGATAATTCAGCTAAGGACATGCTAAAGAATTATTTTCTGCCATGGGGGTCATGATTCTGTCGAGAATTTAGTTAATACAGTCTGTTATTATGGACCTAACAGAGACTGTGGAATTATTATCTCCACTTTCAGTCTAAAAAAGGGATAAAGGAATGTGCTCAGAACTTTCTCAACCTTGATGGAAAATTAATCGTCTTACGAGAACAGATGAGCCATCTCTATGGCAGCCTCTTTTATGTAGTCTCTAGTGGGTCCCTTGACACACTTTACTTTCTTTATGTGCACAGCCACCTTATTCAGGTTTGATTAAACAGCAAAATAATAGCTGCAGACTATCTTTGTTCCCTTTGGTCTACTTTGAATAGCGAACATGCAGCAGAAGATGCTGTGAGTTGAAAGGAAATAGCATTGAATGTCAAAAGGTTAGTCCCTCAAAGACACTTTGACCAAATGAGAAAATATAAAATGTCACTTTAAAAAGTTGAAATCAACCATGCTCTGTTCTTAAATTATCATTTCTATTGCATTTGATGAATAAATTTCTTTTTGTCTCATGGAATGTTTAGGTGCTTGTCTTTGTTTTAAGGGTATTAAGTCAGCAATTACCTATTAAATCTTCTGTGACCCCAAAATTGAAACATTCGGACAAACAGGTACATAAAGACATTATTTTTTAAAGGCTTGATTTTTTTTTTTACAGGAAAACTGGAGGAAGACACATAATTCCTATATGTCCCCTCCCTCACATTATGTTTTATCTCAAATATTTTACTAAGAATCCCAGTGACCAAGAAGGGGATCAACAATGGGGCCTAATAATCCAGAGATGCCTTTCATCCCCTGAAGGGAGAGTGTATTCTCTCTACTAAAGTTCTTCCAGTGATTATGGGTTAGATTTTCAAGTCAGAGTACCTAGGCTTGGGTGCTGGATCCACTGCTCATTGGCTATACCATATTGAGCAACTTTCTTAATTCTAAAGCCCAGTTTTCCCATCTATCAAGTATGGATTAATATTATTTAGCCTGGAGACTTTTATAGTAATGGTTAAATAAAATCTTCTATGTAAAGTACTTGTAAATGTGCTTGGGCTCATAGAAAGCATTCCATAAATGGTTTCTGTAAATCTGTATTGGCCATCTGCTATGTTCCAGGCACTATTCAGGATGCTGGGATGCATAAGAAACAAAGCAGGTGACTGTTCCCCTTTTGTGGTGACTGTAGCCTAGTGATGGGAAGCAACAGTTATCATAATAAATAAGTGAATTATGTAATATTGTAGAAATTGGTAAGAGCTGTGGGACAAAATTGAGCATCATAATAGGGATTAGGAGTGGGAAATGTAGGGACTGAGGCAATTTGTATTTTTCAATTGGGAGTGACTTTTGGGTTCACTGAAAAGATGATATTTGAACACCCATTTGGAAATACTCAGTAATGTTACTTATTCTACAAAATAGAGTTTTACCTTGTACCTCTCTCTACTCTTACCATGTGTGGTAAGACTTGATGATAATAATAAAGCAATACTTAATACTAATAATTAGAATTTAAAACCAAGGGCATACCTATTTTAGCTACATCATCCCTTTCCCTTTTCAGTTTCACTCCGTCCTACAGGAGTGAGTTTAGAGATTAAACCAGTTTGAAAATTAGTCTTTACAACCAAAATACAACACAATACAGAATTCTTCTCCAGATTCAGGAATTCCTAACTAGCTTTTGACAACACTCTTCAACTTTCCAAAGCAGTCTCATCACATGGAAACACCAGTATTTCTTAGTTTTAAATTTACTTTTTAAAATTTTAATTTTTATTAGTACATATTTGCAGTACATAGTGATGGCATTCATTGTGGGGAGTTGGTACATGTACATAACCCATCTTAATTCTTTTTTTTTTTAACAGAAATTTAATTTTTTATTTTTACCAAGAACATGTATTGGTACACTGTAGACATAATGATCATAATAAACATGGTTATTTTGTACCTGTACATGATATATCTTGGTTTTTCCTCCTCTTCCCCTCCCCTCCCTTCTGTTCCCTGACCTTTCCCTATTTGCAACAGGTTTATTTACATTTTCCCATTTTTTTCCCTTTGATCTTATTTTTTTTAACCTTCCTTCTTTTTCCCCCTTTCCCCTATCTAGTTCTCCTCTCTTTTGAATATTATCTTTTTTTCTTACATAATATCTATTATACCCCTTTGTCCTTATTTACACTTATAGTTTCTCATATCAGAGACACAATTTGATGTGCACTCAGGAGTGTCTGATTTATGTCACTCAAGAGTATGTTCTCAGGGAACATCCATTTACCTACAAACATCTCTAGTTTATCCTTTTTTATGGCAGAGTAGTACTCCACTGTGTAGAAAAACTACATCTGCTTTACCCATTCATTAGTTGTTGGGCATTTAGGTTGTTTCCTAAATGCTATTACAAATTGTGTTGCTATGAACATGGTTGTGCATATATCGCTATGGTATGATGATTTCAATTCTGTGAAGATACCAAGCACACAAATAGCTGGGACAAATGGAACCTCTAGTTGTAGTTTTCTGAGGAATCTCCACACTGATTTCCACAGTGGTTGGACCAGTCTACATTCCCACCAACAGTGAAGGAGGGTTCCTTTTTCCCCACAGCCCCGCCAGGACTTGCTATTTGTTGATTTCTTGATAATAGCTGTTCTTTCTAGAGTGAGATGGTATCTTAGTGTTGTTTTGATCTGCATCTCTTGAATGACCAATAATATTGGACACTTTTTCATATATTTATTTGCTATTTTTATTTCTTCATCTGAGAAATGGTTATTCATTTCAGATGCCCATTTTTGGATAGGGTCTTTAAATTTGAGGGTTTGATTTTTTTGAGTTCTTTATATATTCTGGATGTTAGACCTTTGTCTGAGGGACAGCTGGCAAAAATTTTTTCCCAGTCTGTGGTTTTCCGCCCCACTCTATTAGTAATTTCTTCTGCTGTGCAAAAGCCTTTTAATAGGGTGTTGCCCCAAGCATTGATTCTTTGTATTGTTTCCAATGCAGTCTGGGTTCTTTTCATAAATTTTTTCCCAACCCCTATGTCTTCGAGAGTTCTTCCTATTTTATTCTCCAG